>DWFV01001489.1:0-11145 GCA_018246775.1 Parelbella machaon machaon | reverse complement strand
TATGTTATACAACAACAAAAAGCAGTAGGTAATATCATTGCAGGGTGTATAATGTAAATATGTGCCCCTAATTTATACAATGTAAATATTATTATGAACTATTAGAATTGTTAATTGATTATATTATTGATGAATGCGACGGGCCGAAGAGAGGGCGCGATGGCGCTCATTGGGGGATGCCTATGTCCAGCAGTGGACTGGGATAGGCTGATGATGATGATTGAGTATCAGTTGTAAAACACAGTTTTACAGTTTGAACGCGGATGTACTACAGCGACATTTAGATATTTCTTACTGCTGAGCAATGATGGAGATTTAGCAAATGAATGATATATAGACATAAAAAATATCAGGCATTTCAACAAAGTTTACAGCGCTTGGAACGTATTTATAAATAGAAATATCGCTTGGTACTTTTACTATTTACTAGAGAAAATTATGTCTATATCAATGATTCTGCAATAAATGTATGTGGGAACAAAAAAACGCAAAGTATTCAAGTGACATTGATAAAACACAGCCAATTACAAACTGCAAATAATATAATAATTATATCATATATTTTGAAACTGTAATATATTGTATGTAGGTGCAAAATTATACAATAAAGAATATCAGAATAATAAGGAATAATACATCATCTTTTATTCTACTTGAAATGTATTTTCGACTTCTTTAGCTATATGGGCCACTTTTATACATATATGTAGCATTTATAGATTCTCATTTATGTGTATAATGTTTCAAATTGTGTGTAAACAAGTAGGTACCTACTATAAATAAAAAATGTACGTAGATTTAAATATGCTGTCAACATAATTATACTTAATAATAATACTATCAACCAAGAATCAAGATCTACGCTTATTCTCCAGTGTTACCAATTTTCTAAATTACCATTTTTTTTTAAACTATTCTACTGACGCTTGTTGCCTTATAATCAATGCACATGAAACATATTCACTCAGTTTTTAATTTGCATATTTTAAGCCACAATTACCTTTATTACAAAAATTGTGATATAACGTAGCGTAGGACGCCCTCCAGTTAGATGGAGTGACGATATACAGAAAGTGGCTGGCAGTGGTTGGATGCGTAGAGCAGACGATCGAGCTCAGTGGCGTACCATTGGAGAAACCTATGTCCAGCAGTGGACGACGACAGGCTGATAGTGTGTGTGTGTAATAATTGTGATAAAAATGCGTCGTGAATATTTATCTTGTACATTTCGCAAAGTAATAGTGAAAATTCGATGATCTATATTTCGTATTGTGTATTCTTATATTGTGTATTTCGAAAATAACAACAATTGTACTTTATGTTGTAAAAATAAAAAATAAAAAAGCCATAACATCACGCCTGTAATCTCCGAATGGCTAGGCAGAGGAGTGTAGTAGACTCCCACGTTTCACCAATTACGTTCCCATGGAATAGGTGGTGAGCCTATTGCCATACACCGAGCACAGATCCAGACTCCGAGTCACTACTAGAAATTCTAAATTAGAATAATCTAGAATAATTAGGATAATAATATATTAGGATTAGATTAAGAACATGTAAAGAAAAGATTTCAGCAGTGATCCGAACATTAATATAATAAAAACGGCACAAAAATATATAACACCCATTATGGTTTAATTAGTTCCCGCACTCTATAGATATCTGTAGCAAAGCACCAAGTTAGTTCCCACGATTTTTTTATAACAATATCCACTAATCGTCCTATTAAATTAACATCGGATGGAAAAGTGTTACTGCCTCATTACAACAATTGGCGATAACAATTCACACGTGGATAATGTCACGGGTACAACAATAAAGATCGTCACACACTCAGCTCATTGTAGTGATCTTATAAGTTACGTGGGAAAAGTGATAATGATACAGCTCGTTCTATGAGCGACTATATTTGTGACATTACGTTCTCGCGGCCGTTTTAATGATTAGGTGATACGAGTATGTTCATGAATACATTACGTTTATCATTTTTACGTCCGTTTAACGTATTAATGATCATTTCGTAATTGGATGTAAGCGATCTAAATGAATAAATATTATGGTTGTCTGCAACAAGAATTAAGCATATGAATATTTATGTACCAGATACGAATCTACATTTGCTCAATACCAACTTAGATTTAATAGTAATAATGCTAAACGGTCTGACCAGTTGGATAAATAATAATGCTGTTGTGATAAGAGATAACAATACGACCAGTAGCCAAGAATAGATGAACACAGCTGTACAGTTCAAAGGAACAATGGATAGAACGAAAATGGAACCGTTGAACAAAAGTCAGGTGTGCGCTATTAGGCATTTAGACACTATCGGACATTTGTAGGGTTCGTTGGATGTTTTTTGCTGCGTAAAGGACAATACCACTTTCGGGTGCAAACCATTTGCAAGTGCTGCCACTGCTGAACATTGGTCAACCTTCGACGAGGGAGAATTGCACCAGAACAACTGCACCAGTTGTTAATTTGTGGTCGAATAAGCTGAAGGAATGTTTTAAACAGCCCTAAAGCGCTTTACAAGGGTTACCCGCTCTACTTGAATTATCTATTCTTGACAACATACACGATAAATTAGTTCAATTATTAGTTGTTAACGTTAAGGTGTAAAACTGGAGATCAAATATTTTGAGAACGACATCGTCTGAAATTGCGTAAAGAATTTATTTCTTCAAAGTTGCATGTGTTTTATAGAACGAGTAATACACGTAGTGAGCAAGATGAACGTATTCAAAAATTCTATTACAAGTTGTTCAGAGGTGAAATATAGCTTTCGTGCCATTATCTTGGAACTCTCTTGGGAGATCTTTACGCACGCCCACTTGATCCCGAAGTAGGCATAGTCCGTGCTTTGGTGACCAAACAACTGAAAAATATGGTCATCAAAATATATATTTATCTACTTATATAGATTTTTTTTGGACATCGTTTTCTTCGTCCTTGGTGGAAGTTGAACTCAAAATCCTGGGATCGCCAGACAGAGTTACTAACTATTGGACCTACTGGCAGAGAACTCGCATCTCATTGTTCACAACAAAAGGAGAACACATTATGCTAAATATAGATATTTTACCGTTATCTTTTATTTCTATTTGATGCTCTGAATGGTTTACTTGATTACTGTTATAAAATGCCTTCATTCGGCCACAAGTACACGTCGTAGGATAAATTCACCGTTAAAAAACTGTTAAACTTTATATTTATTGTTCTATAATTGTTGATAGATATATATACGTATTGTTTATTAATTAGTTTAAGTGAATATAATATTAGGAGACTCCGATGTGGCCTTTTTGAAAACCGGCGTGTATATCGAACATCTAAAATCGTTTTAAATTAATTTTCTTTCGCATCTTCAGTGCAAAAGTGAAGTATTTCCAACTATATGAAATTCGTCAGTATATAGACACTCAAGAATATCTGTGAAGTTAAAAATATTTCAACCTCCGGGGTATGAAAGTTCACCTGCCACCAGCCGTAACAAAGTTAGTCATTCATGAAGTAACAGGGTTGCCATCACCGTTATGCGATGCAAACGAGATTATAATCGACGGAACCCGATTCAGAGCGGCCTGGCAACTTTTCAAATAAAATTCCGCAATCATATTTGTTTGCACGTATTAACGTCGCGACGTATACGTAACAAATAATTCAAAACGAGCGTGAGTTATTTCGCGCGGATATTTAAAGGTGAGCGTACATTAAAATAACTCGAATATTTATAACCCTTAAATCGTTTTTATCGGTTTTTCAGTTTGTTTTTTTTTGCATTTGTTTCTAACCAAGTTTAATTTAATAATAAGGTTAGCACTAACCAATGAAAATCTATTTAGGAACACGCTCTTGCATCGTAAACTTCATCATCTGATACAAACATTTTCATTTGGCACATTTTATAACGTATAATAGTTAATAACAAGTCTTCGTCGAAACTTTTTAAACTCACCAATAGACGGATTAGCCAGTGGCTCTACTTACTCTACCTATATAAGTGATAGTTCTTATCCCAGGTGTCTGCCAGTCGCAAGAGACTGAAGCCCGTTAGTAGGCCACAAGGAGGCACATAAAAGATAAACACGTTTCATGAGATGTCTCACATGAATGTATACCAAAGTTTAATGTCGCTGCCTGCGTACGGGTGTCACGCAATGTTACCTGCCAAAAATAACGGCTCGGAGGGTGTTGTGTCGCTCACCTGCCTGCCGCCGACACGACGTTACACGCTGTAGTACATATATATAAAAATTTACGATCAGTTCATCACACTTGTTAATATGCCGTTGAAGGTATTCCACGTAATTTTCACGCATAAACATAACGCAGGTGCCGTAGGTACATATATCCCGTTGACAACTCTGAATGTGTTTCTTCATCATTTTGTCCTTTGTGAATACTAAATAATTTCGCGATATCAATGGTGTTTTCTTCAGTATGGCACAAGTTTCATATAATTTTTTATGGCTCAAATAAAAACACGTAACATCACGCCCGTAATCCCCAAAGGGGTAGGCAGTGGAGTGTAGTACACTCCCACGTTTCGCCAGTTACGTTTATGTCCCATGGAATAGGTGGTGAGCCTATTGCCATACACCGGGTACAGATCCAGACTCCGAGTCATTACTAGAAATTTTTTGAACTTTGCAAGAAATTCAGATTATTGGATCACAATTTGTGATTTTGCGTTTGTGGCATGTTGATATTTGTGAATTTCGGGTACAGCGAATTAACTAAGATGGCGTAACGATCCTAAATGAGTGTTAGCCTTCGATTCTAAGATATACCATTTTGATCTGGCCTGCGCCGTCTCCAGGTATGGCGAATTCATAGATAAGATAAAACCTGATGTCAAATAAAAACACGTGGAATATAAAACTTGCTGCTTTTCTGCGGAAATATAAGATGTGGCATGGACATCCATCTAAGGGTATTTGCTGTGAGCTATATCATGAGACCATCAAGAAATGCGCTCTTTAAATGCCCGCATCGGGTTTACGCTTCTTTGGTGTTGATGTCCTCAGACGATCACTTTTTTCAGTTAACTGAAGCAAACGAACATAGGGGCTGTCTGACGTTAAGTGGTCATTAAAGTCCACGGACATATGTAGTCTATATCTATAGAAGCTCAATCACATTAGCCTCTTTAAGAAAGGTGCAAAAACAGCTCGACTTCAAAGCCAATACCTTTTTGTAACACCTGTGGTGTTCGGAATGTCCAACTTTGTCATTTGCTGATAGCACATAGGTAGGTACCACATGCGGTATAGTTGTAGGTACTACCTATTTGCTCCGAGTAGCTTTAGATTTTGAAAGACTGATTCAAATTCTTCCTTAAACCAGTCGCTGGTAAATCATTAGCTTTGTTACGCAAATTGATGCATGTTATGTGCTGTTTCGCAGTCGCCATGGATAGCAAGATGTGTGTGACCGCTTTCAGGTCAAGCGACAGTTCTAAGTACTTAAGATTTAATGCGAAACGTATTTGAAATACATCCCCATGCGCACTTCACATTAGATGGTCAGCAAAAAAATGGGTATGTAGTAAAGTCACATAACATGTTTGTTTGACCCTATGCATCAGTTTTTTTTTTTTTTTTTAATAAAACATTGAAACAGATTTCGCTCATGTAGTACTTGAATGTATACTGTGAGTGGATACAACAGATAAACAAATGAAAGCCGCGTACATACTCAACTACGATTGCTTTCGATTGAGCTAGTTTATCGATGTCACATGCGTCCGGATCGTGGATACTTCATTGAAATCATATGGAATATGGCCGATATATCTGACAACAGTCCTCTAATTTAATTGAAATTTGTCATCAGATATAGCATTTGTGGCATACTCGTAATTATGCATGGAAATAACATCACGCCTATAATCCCCGACGGGGTATGCAGAGAGGTCTAGTACACTGCCACGTTTCACCAGTTACGGTTTAGTCCCATGAAATAGTGAGCGAACCTATAGGTAGCCCATAGATCTAGAAGCGAATATAAAATATTAAAATTATTGATTGAGTTTTGATTTATGTGTTTTTATCTTAAAGTTTCATGATATATTACGTATATATTATATACACATGAAATTAGCACCGGATGTGACTTGACTACTATAATTAGAAAGTGTATTGTTCGTTTGTCTTACTAATGCCTACTTCGAAACAGAATAGTCATCATTGAACGCGTGTGCCTATTTAGCGTATCATCACTCTAATAAACTTTTCGAGGCCCGCGGTTCCCACAGACGGACAGTCGTATTAGTTAGTTGAAGCAACGATATGTATAATTCAGAACGCATCATAAGAGCCGCTCGAAGCGCCACGAGGTGTCCGGAATGCTAACGCCATTTTGGTGAGCGTCTCCCGATAATGTGCGTCGAGGACGCGGAAGACATAGCCAGAATACTAAAGCAGTGCCCACATATGGACGGAACCTTTTTTGGTTTAAGTACATAATTAGAAGTAAGATCGTTTCTTCACGGTTGTTAAAGATGCCGCGCTTTCGTCTGACATCTGTCAGTTTAGAGAACGACAGCCTTCTGGGACTCTTCTAATACATGCGGGTAGTTGACGAAATGTCTATAGTTTTGTTTTTATTAAGTAACAGCTTCTTGGCATTAATTTGGTGTCTTAGTTTTTTATTGATTTTCTTAGACTGTAGCTTCAGACTCGCGTCAGTTCTTGGTCTCAGAAATAGCAAAGCATCTGTGATTCCCTTGGGATACTCACTGATAGGCTAGGCAGATATTCACTGATTGTAACTGCATTCATATTTTTGTATACCGGCAGGACAGATTACTGACACTCCTGTTCGAGGCACAAGATATCTACGTACAGTAGCACTCACTCGCGAATGCTGCTCACTTGTATTCAACCTTCTTCACATGAAAGATTAAAAAACGTCTGCCAAGCAAAAATGATGCTAATGATTTGCAGCGAATAACAAACGAGTCTGAAACTCATTGGATAGTTGCAAAATTTGCAGAAAAGCGATAAAAATAAATTCCCAGTACAATTTTATAGCGCGATAAAGAACATAATAAGATTCTAAGAAATACGGGTTATTGCATGTTATATTAAAAACATTTATGGAGCGCCATCAATTCATCAGCCATGACACGCTTCCATGGCCCGCATTCACCAATTAACAGCCAATAAAGCATCGATACTCGCTAACATAACGTACGTTGTTTTGAAACTTCACTACTCATAAAATGTAGATCTATTTCAATGTACCATAGATCAACTTCATGATGATCATTCATCTGCAGTACACGTGATCTGATATTAAGTGGCCGCTTCAACTTGTTAATATGGAAATACTGAATTCCAGCTTGTTGTCAACTGCTCAGATTAGGTTCAAAAGTTTTCCAAGACCTTCGGGGTTGGAATATTTTTGAAACGTAATTGAGTAATATCACATGACATGTGACAGTTTGGAGAGACAGGTGCTCACTAGCAGGATTGAAGGCAAGCGACCAAGAGGGCGTTGCCCGAAGCGCAATAAATGTTCGTATGCGAAAATCTAAAATTTCACAGACACACATTCTTGCATTAAAAGTTAAATGCAATTATTGCTTTTACAAAAACGTAACACTACGCCTGTAATCCTCGAAGGGGTAGGCAGAGGAGTGTAGTACACTCCCACGTTTCACCAATTATGTTTAAGTCCCATGGAATACATAGATGGTGAGCCTATTGCCATACACCGGGCACAATTCCAGACTCCGAGTCTTTACTAGAAATCTAAATTAGAAAAATCCAATAGCACCTGACCCGGGATTTGCACTCAGGACCTGCCGATCGGCAGTCGCGCTTGCGACCACTCAACCAACGAGCGCAGTCCATTGCTTTTACGATATGTTAATTATGACAATTAAATTCTTGCGGCTGATAATTAGCAACACCACGATGCCTTACTAATGTTTCTCAATTTTATCGATCGAGAAAGTTAGTACAAATTATCACTAGTTACTTGTTGAGTAAAAAAAATAGTTTTATTGTTAACCAAGTAGTAGTTGGTCGGTTCACTCAGTTCGATATATCTTCAGCTCGTGTCCCCTATTTAGTTAAACGAACATAGTTCACGAACAAGTTTTCAGTGAGTACGGTCATGGGTCGAATCGCTATTCCAGAATTTGCCTCTCGTGTGGTAACCATTGTGTACATGATTTTGTTATTTTTGATTTTAATTGAGATGAGCTGTACTCAGAGGAAAATTTCAATGAAAGTAGAATTCTCGTCAAAGTAAGTCGTAATATTGTATTGGTTACCGATAGTTATTAAAATATTATAGCTTTCCTTTGAATTAATACGTCGACTACATAATAGTAACGAAGTACTAAATAGAGATGGGAAATTAAATTTATTCCTGTGAATTGATGCATTGTGTTGTCTGAATGCAAGAGACGAAATGCAATAAGTAATCATGTCCTACAAATAGTCAACAATGTCCCGTTAAATCCAAGGGACGACAACTTATTCCATCGGGCGACTAGTAATTATAATGGACTGTTATCATCTCTCCGATCGACTGAAAGTATCCAAAGAAATTCATTAATTAGATATGCAATTTCATTTGGCTGGAGACGGCCTTAAATTTATCTCCCGCTACCAGCCACGCTACTGAATTAAGTTCCAACAGCAAATAAACATTGTAATTAGCAAAACGATTTTATAGGAAATCGACGTTGTCTGCTTTTATAGAATTGCATTCCCGTTCTGCAACTTTATGTTTCAATAGTTCGCATCTAGCACTTTATTTACAAAGTAATTTTCGTCTTGTTTCAAAGTCAACAAAGTTTACTTTACGCATATCAAGCCCGCCGTTATATCCTCCTGCGTCGGCGGCTAATTCATTTTGCATTTCTTTATTGTATGCAAACTAGGAGTGCGCCTAACGAGATGACTTCATTTAGCCGTTTAATAACTGTATCATGGTGGCTTTCTACTAGATACAATATCAACAACAGTAAAATCGTTTTAAATGTGCCAATAAAACACCAAAATAACTTTGATAGTTTTTTAACATTTCCATTTTTTTTTGTTTTACGTAGGGGGACTTTTAATACATTTGTCGTCTACATTTTTTTTTAAGTCCGTTCTTCTTTTTACTTGTTGTTTCATTCTTTCTTGTTCTGTCAAAAACACTATTAATTCGTATTAAAACCATCTTTAATACACGTGATGAAAGGAATCCCTAATGCATTGTGTTACCGCCAAAAATGATTCTGCACATATTTGTGGTCACATACCTTCTGGATTTGGCAATAAATAAAGGTTTGCATGTGACAGGAGTATTCCCGATCAGAATGAGGATTCCTTATTTACATACGGAACCCTCGATCTGTTAACCATTTCATTGTTTGTCGCAACTGCGAATGAGATAATAGCTAAACGTCTTCAACTGCAGTTCTATTGCTGAAGATATTAACGTCAAGAAATCTTGTAGAGATAAGAAATTGTTTTAAAGCCCGTTTGAAATATATTAATGTAACAGGCCAATATTTCAGCGTTTATATTCTAAGATCATTATCAGAAACCCGTAAAGTATACGTTGACAGGTTTCTCTTCATGGTCTTACTATATTTTAATAAACCATCATGTCGCTTAATTAAATTGTCATCAATCTAATTAACTTTAATTATTGTGGCAGTAAGTACTAAAGTAAGTATATAATTAAACGATACCTATAATTAAGTTTTTTACATACATTTATCCCTCCCAACAAATTATCCATAATGATGATACTTTGGCAATTCAATGTATCTATAACGAAATTGAAATGCTTCTGAGTTACAATTTTTTGCATTTGGTGTAAGAATTATTCCGTACGATTGTTGGTTGTTGGCTGTTTTTGCAAAAAGTGTCTTTGAAAACTCCCATAGAAAAAGATAATTGATGCTTACTGTACATGACTGATCAAGGCAGCTTCTTTTGTCACTTTTTCTTCGTGGTTCTAGACATATTCTAGCGTCGCCTCCAAGTGATTTTAAATAAGAACGTCTAATATTGGATTTTTTGGGAAGTTAGATTTCATATGTGTTGTCTTTTGATGGCTAAAGAAAAATAATTATAATTGTATAAACAATGCTAGGGTCTTAGAAACTCTGTTTTATTTAAGAGAAACTGCAGAGTCGAAGTTCATGGAAACACTAACATTCAATATGAAGGCTATCGATGTGGTAGTTACAATATTTGTAGTTGAAGGTAGACAGAATTTATGTCAACATTGTATACAAATATCCATTTTCCAATAGATGCCTGGGAATGAAGGTAATTTAAGATGCATGATAACCTCACGACAAATATAATGGAATATATAAAGTATACCAGTAGGATAAAATGCCATTATACCAGGAATTTATAAACTTCATAAACTGTTGTCTTCAAACATTACATCTCGATGACGTCGGGGTCACGAGCCCCTTGAGTATGCATGAGGAAGGTGGTTACATGAAAACATCAAATAAGAATCGTTTTCTATCAGGATAAACGTTCAAAGATCACTTCCATTATTATTTATGGTCGCTGCAGTAACTATAAACCAGTCTTGGATCGTGCACCGTCGATGAGATACAGGGTGAAGTCTACTTTGTCACCGGGAAAGTGTTTTATCACCGAATTAAAATGTACCTTTTGTTGAGAGAATTTCATTTGAACTTATCTATTTATTGTGCTCTTTGTTTTTATGGCATTTCCGTTTCAATTCTCGTACATTCGAATAAAGATAAAGGCGCTTGTTAATTAACATGGAACACAAAATTTTACATTCTCAACATAACTATGTATATGTACGTGTAATGACTCTAATTTTTTTTATTGTGTCCTAAATTTATTCGAGTTTATATTTGACATGGGACATGTTAAGGAAGACGCGAATAAAGTTCCTAAGCGAAGGTAATCACTTACCCTCAGTTGACCAATGCACCGTCTGTATACGTCAAAATTATGAGTAAACGAACTGATTCAGTCAGATTTTGCCTTTTCGTTTATCGGCACCTGACCGAGTCAGGATTAAAATACATAAAAGAAATGTTGACTGTAAAGCGTAGTTCGGGCCAATATTTTTCGCACACAGACGTGTTATTTGTTTCCTCGAGCGTACGCATCCCGAATAACTCTCAAATTT
>DWFV01001488.1:0-11145 GCA_018246775.1 Parelbella machaon machaon | reverse complement strand
AATGTACAGAATCGTAAATCACGCCTGTAATCCCCGAAGGGATAGGCAGAGGAGTCTGGTAGTACACTCCCACGATTCACCAGTTACGTTTACGTCCCATGGAATAGGTAGTGAGCCTATTGCCATACACCGGGCACCGACCAAACTCCGAGTCAGTACTAGAAATTCTAAATTAGAAAAATCCAATAGTAGGTAGGTGCCTGACTCGGGATTTGAACCCAGAACCTCCCGATCGGCAATCGCACATGCGACTAGACCAACGAGGCAATCAATTGCAAAGCCGCAAAACCTATAGCGGAAATGTATGTACATTTCCGAAAAAAGTTTTGCGGTTGGAGGTTGTTCATATGTACATACAGTGGCGCCCTATATGTACATTTGATGAACATGAAAGCGGTAGTGATTCCGAACATTGAAACCCTTATGACGTATTAATGACATACGAGTAACCCCGCCAGCCTAATGACTCATATTAATTGATTTATATAAGGATTTTATTACTATAAATTAATTCACACGGCAACCTGCCTCCATGAAGTATCAATATTTGTGTCACTGTTTGGATTCATTTCACCAACACTGTTCAACAAACAAAATGCCCGCAACTGTGAGATTGTTAAAAAGTGTCATGATAATTGTGTACGGTGTTACCAGTGTACAAATTGAAGGAAAGCCCGCCAAAATGGAAATTGGATTAAACAGGTATTACACGGTCAATTAATTTTAATATTTAACACGTAATTTACATATATGTACATCTTAGCCCTTTATCGTTCTGCCGTTGGACACGGATCTCTCAGATTACATATACTTTGCAAAAGCACGCAAGTGTAGGTACATAGCATAATATGCAAACAAAGTTAAATTTTACAAATTTTCTAACAGAAACTTAGTGCTAGACTTATGACAAAAGTATGTCATTGCAAGCGTATCCTACTAAGATTTTGTTTTGCACAATGTCTAATAATAGCGTACTACATAAACAAGCTATCTCATATACATAAACATGTCTTCATGTAGAGGTATGGCAGCAGAAATATAATTACATATACGTATCAAAAACGTAATATATAATTTATCTCGCTTCGCTTCGTGCTCGTCTCCTTTATCTATTTTAAATCGTGATTGACTTGAAGAAGTACGAAAAGGAAAATACGTGCGTATTAATGTACGAGGTTGTATTTATAATACGTGGACACACAACAGTAGTTTCATTTACCGGCTAACGTTGATCTAACCCTAAACCACTTATTTATATAGAAATATGATATACAGCAATAAAATCACATACATTTCTGGCAGATATTGAACTTTAATTAATGTTTAAAAAAAAACTTTTTAAAAATACATACAGTAATAAATGTATTTAACACATTTATTGCTGTACTGATTTTTAACACAATCGCGTCTAAAGATTTATGAAATTATATAGTCATTAAAAATCAATATTTTTATCAACAAACAAATCGACAAATACATTAATATAAAATGTGTGATTTTTGAAAATTAACTGCCTCGTTGGTCGAGTGATTGCAAGCGCGATTGCCGATCGAGGGTTCGATCTCCGGGTCGAATACTACAGGGGATTTTTTTTTCTACCTTGAAATTCCTAGCAGCTTGAAGTCTGGATTTTTGCCAGGTGTACGTCAATAGGCTAACTAACTATTTCATGATGTGAGGTAAACATAACTGGTGAAAGTGAGAAGTGTATTACACTCCCCTGCCTACCTCTTCGAGGATTACAGGCGTGAAATTACGTTTAAAACACTCTTGATAGGTATTGTTCATGTAAAGTAACGTTCCAAAGATATAACTCACTCCACAGTACCCCGTTCTTTGTTACAATAATTATTTTAGTAAACCAAACCTAAAACAAAATAAAGATAGTCACGTACGGTTTTTTTTCTACTTGTTGTCTAAAAATTATTGTCTCACTTATCGTGGCACGCGTCTGCTGTAAGCCTTAGTCCTTCTACAAATGTAATTAATAAAAATGACTAAACGACAATAATAAAATCCATCGAATATTACGTGTAGAAAAGTTATATAAGAACAATAAACAAAATGTATTGTACCTGAATAAGTTCTGTTATTTTACTATTAAAAGTTTCGTGAGTATTTATACACATGATTATATATGTACTAGAATCCACTACAATGGCACTAGTGTATGGCATGGAGGCGAAGAAAGTTCTGGAAGCGATATAATACTTATGAGTGGTGCAGAGAAGCCAGATATTGTGCAAAAGTTTAGAAATTCTGGATGGGAAATCAAGTCAGTCCCTGGTGCAGGGCACAAACTGCTTAAAGTAGCTCTGGGTGGGTTTCTGAATTATAATACATGTAAATTACATTGCAGTATATATAGTTAGTATTCATTTGAAATAATTGTATTTTAACACCTTTTTTCACAATTGTGTGTGCATTGTTTTAACAACATAACAATCACATATGATTATAATTTTTGTTGCTAATGTGCAGGTTAAAACTTCACGAATAAAATAGCAGGAAACAAATATCATTACGTCATTTGATTTGTTTGTTCATACTAATTGTACCTACAGGTTTAACTCCAGTCTTGTAGATTACATTCTTTAAATGGTTTTTTTATATCTATACCATAATATTATCTTCACAAGTACACATTTATTCCAATTGATTAAATACATGTTTTTTCAGGTGAAGCAGCGGCATACATAGTATCACAAGGTACCACATTCCGCTGGGACACCTGTGCTCCACATTCTGTACTTCGAGCGAAGGGTGGAGATGTTCTCACTTACTCTCAACATATACCCGTCACATACAATGACCCAAAAGATTTGGACACAACGGAATATTGCAATTCTGAGGGAATTATTGCATATACTAATTTAGATGTTTTTGATAAAATCAAAAATATTTTTTCTAAAAATTAAGGAAACCTTTTTATTCCTTGTATTTATGACATATATATTATTATTGTTTCATTTAAAAATGTAATTTAATTGCTTACTTCTAAAGTATTTTATAGCAAACTGCAGAATTGACTCTTGCAAGATGCCAAAGAAAGAAATATTCAATCCTATTTACTCTCTATAAAATGTTAGTATTCATTTGTGTCTATGAATCATTTATGTCTTCATTATTGTCAGTTTAAAAATCTATATTCCATTAATATTTGTACCTGATACATATGATCTCATATCCAGTGTGTTACTTTTCCTATATTTAATTACTTAATTACTAAGCTAGTCATTTTCTTCTGTTTAATTGTCATGTGGTAATGAAAACAATTTATTTTATAATAAGAATTTGAAATAAAATGTATTTCATTGAACCTTGTTTTAATATTATTTAAACCAAATAAATGATTAACTGCTAGAACTGCTTTTAGAATCAGAGCTCCTGCTTCTCTTTTTCTTCTTTTTCTTTTTCTTCTCTTTATGTTTCCGCTTTTTAACTTTTTGTTCTTTCTCCTGCAAGTAATATAATAAAACGAATAAATGTATTGCATGCTGTATTTATACTAACAATAAGTCGTCTTAAAAGTTATAATTAAGTATACATATACACAGATCTTCACACTGAATCCAGCAAGGGGTAGGCAGAGAGTATAGTCAAGTATGTGCCTATTGAAATTACCTGTCTTCAAGGTATCTTACCTGTGTTACTGACACTTCAGGTGTGCAAACTGCTGGGGCACAGCCTTCATTTCGAATGGCTGCTGTGACTTCGTCTATCTTACTCATGTCTGCATTTGGTGCATTATATTGCTCGCAATGATCTACTCTTAATGTACGTCCAAGGATCTGAAGTATATCATTTTATTGGAAGGTGGTTATATACATTGTTTATATATCCTTAACATTTCAAGTAAAATATTTTTTTTTAACATTCCCAGTAATAGTTGGAGATATAGTAATTATTTCAGTGTGAATGAATGGATTAACACATATTGAATGAAGAATATGCTGGTTTTCAAAATATACAAAAAGTGAAGTCAAATGTGAAGCAACTTATCTTAAATCAACTTATTTGACTTGACTAATTATTCCTATACATTGAAACTCAATGAATTCATTAATTCTAGTTTAAGTATTCCATAGCTCTACTATAGTCTCTCCATCATTCATAATATCAACTTGCCCCCCTGGAAAGATCAGCTTACTACACCCTTGGGCTAACCTACGAGCGGTTTTCAAATAACAGCTCCACCAGAATAACTAAACAGTCTTGAATTACCTTAATTCCATTTAGATTGTCCACAGCGAGGATGGTGGACCTTTGATCCTCATAGCAAATGAAAGCAAATCCTCTGGATTTGCCAGTTGCCTTATCTCGAACTAAATTAATGTTTACAATTTCACCATACCTGTAATGATTGAAATTTAAAAATATTTAAAAAATCAATTTATTTTGTTTGTCATTCTCCCACAAGATCAAGTTTAAGGATAGAAAAAAAAAACAAGAACTTTGCCAAAAAGAAGATTTTATATAATTACCCACCATAAATAGATAATTAATTATAGTTTTATTGTCATTTAGAAAAGTAACGGCTGTAGTGCAGTTCTAAAACCATTTTAACTATAGGAAGACATTATAATAACATACATGGGAACAAAAAAAAATTAAAAACAAAATTGCTTAATATTCAGAAATTTCCAATACTTACTGAGAAAAAACACAAATAACATCTCCCTCAGTTAGGTCATAAGGCATGCCACCTACAAATATCCAAGCACTATCCTTATACTGATCATGCCAAGATGTTTTTGAGTTACCAGATAACTCCCTTTCACTTAGCTTCAACACATTTTTAACATTTCTGTAAGGAAAATATTATTCACCATAAATTTTGCTGATATGAGTGGCATCAAATTAAGATAGAGACAAATAAAATCGTCAAGTCAAGTGGTGGAATTTATAATGGGGTAGAAATTTTAGTAATTCTATCATAGTTATTTTATGACTACTTTCAAGTGAAAGACGTAGATAGACACAGTGATTGGCAGCGGTGCGGACTGAAGGTTGAGTTCAATGGTGTGCATTTGGAGCAGCCTATATCCGGCAGTGGATAAGAGTAGGCTGATGATAATGATCAAATGCAATATTATAATCAAGTAGCAATAAAACTTTTAATGTATTAATTCATATACGTTATACTCACGTCATAGGATTCATCGTGGAATCGGATATAGAAATTCACAATAGTAATACCTATATGTTATTCACGGAATAAATGCATAGTTATATTTTTTTTTGTTTTGTTGTAGCTGCAAATATAAGCAATAAACAAATACAGTATTGTAACAGGATTTGACAGACTTTAATAATGTTCTGCCCAGAATCAAAAAGATGACTTAATTAAATTTGTTATCAACTACGCTAATAAGAAATTGTCCCTAATTTTATTATACTATTATTATTTCAAATACATTACCCGGTAAGGTTACATGTTATTTACTTATTTGACACATGACAGTTAACAGCACTAATGAGCCATTTTAATCGACAAACCATCACATCGATTTTCGATGAGCATTATCCACAACTGTAATCGAGTAGATTAACAACAGAAAAATATATGAAACGAAAACCATAAGTCCGTTTATTGTATTTTATTGTACAGTAACATCGCCTTGCAAGTACATGATATTGTGTAGAATTGCCTGGCATAATTATATACATTATATTATAGTTATCGGATTTTATTGACATATCGCGGCATCACTAGACTAGAAACTTCGTTTTTGATTGACATGACATCTAACTAAAACAAAACAGTTATGACACTTATGACAGACAAATACATGTAACGTAAGTACTTATGTGTTTACAATTTCAGATACATATAAAAATGTGATATTTAATAGAATATTATAATACTTTGACATCTGTATTTGGTTAGGCAAAAAAAATGACGACGCCAGCCCCAGATACTCCAGAACAGTACGATCAGGTAAGTAATAGTAATAAAAATTGTTGTTTGTATGTCAAGTTCAAATGTTGAAAAGAATCATTTTCACAAAATTTTGCGGACTTGCAAATGTATATTCATTGATTTTTCAGTTCGACGATGATGATTCGGAGCAGCAGTTTGGAGCTACAGCATCAGGTCGCAAAAGGCTCTTCAGTAAAGAATTAAGATGTATGATGTATGGCTTCGGTGACGACCAGAACCCTTACACGGAAAGCGTTGACTTCTTGGAGGATCTTGTCATAGAATTTATCACAGAAACAACACACAAGTAAGTGAAATAATTTTACCTATGAAATTTAAAGGAAAGAAAAATAACTAGTTCTATATTAAATTAGATAAATGAATTTGTAAATCAGAATCACTTAGGGACGACTATTAAACATTTTCACAAAACTGATTATTAAAGTGCCCAACTCTTCAGAATAAATTCAAGTAATGAAGTCTATGTTGGTTGTGGGAAGAAACACATAATTTAAATTGCCCAGTATCTAGATGTAGATAGGTTTTGGCTAATGTAGTGACATTAAATTTGTTATATTCCAAATATCAATTTTTAGAGCTATGGAGGTAGGCAGAACAGGAAGAGTTCAGGTAGAGGATATAATTTTTTTAGTTCGTAAGGACCCTCGAAAATATGCCCGTGTCAAAGATCTGCTCACAATGAATGAGGAACTCAAAAAAGCTAGGAAAGCCTTTGATGAAGTTAAATATGTTGGTGAGTAATGTTGTATCTTAACATTCTGCAAGTTTTGTATAGCTTGATTTTTTTGTTTGAAATACTAAGTTCTAATAAAAATGTTTTAGATAAATATATACCTTTGTCATGATTGAATGTAATGTAATGTGGATATTAATTTCTATATATCACTAAAATTTAGTAAACCAATATCATTTCTACCATTTGTGATACATTAAAACTTATACCATTTAATTGATAAATATATTTTGATATTGTAGAAAGTCAGCAATAACATAGGTGACCAAACAAGAACGCTATGCTTCTAAGACTGATGCAAGTAACAGAATTTCATATTGCAATTATGCTTTTGTGTCTGCACTGTGTACACACTAATAAAATTATATAGTGATTGAGCTTAATTTAGCTTATGACTTTAGGCTCTTAACAAAAATAGTAAAAAGTAGTAAACCTGGATAAGACACTCATTTCTAAAGTAAACTAACCTGTGAATGTTCAATGTAACTATTGTTTGGTAATGCTTTCTACACAAATAATTTTTGAACAGTTTATATTATATAAATTAAAAATGAAACCCTTTAATTACATGACAATCTGTGAGTGCTAAAAATGTGAATTTTCTCTAAAATGTCACAAGTCCTGTGTTGACTGATCAAAAATTACTTATGTAAGTGTCGGTTAATAAAGTTAATGTCATTGTAACTGTATTGTTTTATATATATAACAAATATATAACTTTGCTCTTAAGAATAACTACTGTTTATGGGAAAGTGAAATAATATTATGGTATTATTAATTATATGCTATGCTATGGTATTGTTAATTTGACACCCAGAAAACTCATAAACCAAATCTAAAACAAAAATAACAAATATAAATTGAGTTTGATGATAGTGTTAAAAAATTTATAATTGGGATAAGTTTACATTGTAACTCAGTCAAAGTAAAAAAAATTAAATGTCTTAATAGTTTAACTTCATACCAATGTGGTACTTAGATATCACTAATAGACTTCTGAAGTCTATTGGTCATAACTAATTTCCACATTAGTCAACACAATAGATTGTTGTCATATATTTTCCAATATGCACAGATTCACCACAGTCAGTATCAATAGACAAATGAAATTCCAGTTGTGATTTTAAAATAAAATGTTTGGAGCAAAAATAATTATTTGCACACCCAATATTGGAAATATTATCCAATATAACCCTGTTTGTTACCCTTATATGTCACAATGGGTGGGGTTTCCCCAAACATGTCTCTGCACACATTAACCCAAGGGGCAGTAAGTGTCAATGTGTATGGTGTCTTATAAAATACTTACTCCTGTTGACAATCTATTTTTATTTTTCAGAATGAACATAAGGTTACATTAAAAAATAGAGTGAGTATAAGATATTGTGAAGACTAAAATAATTTAGTTTTTATTGATCCATAGACAAGTAATATGATCTGTCAATAATTGCTTTTTTTTCATTTTGTTGTGTATAACACAAATTTTAAGTTATTTTTTCTGCCTAACGTTACCTATAACTGTACATAATAGCTTTGACTTGCTTGTGTGTATTAACAATTTCTTTATTAACAAACAATTTGTTTCAGATTGATGTCCTGGTTTACTGCACATGTTACAATGTGAAAGTGATATTTATGGTCTGTGGTAGTTGAACTTTTCTTTGATACTGTTGCAACCTTTAAGTTATGTAAATATATATGTTTAGTTAATGAAAATATTTTTTTTTCTTAATTGCTGCAAAATTCTAATTTAATGTGATAAATAAAAAACTGTCATTCAATGATAATAATTTATTTTGTGCGATTACAAACAAATACAATATGCAACAAGAAAGATACAGTAACAAGCTACAGTAGTTATATTTCAAATATACAGAAACAAATTATTTAAGCAGTAATAGGAAACAAATCAGTAATTTATCATAATTAGTATGTTTCAAGTAAAGATATGAATATCATGGCAAACACTAAATAATATAACAAAATTAAATGAAAGGTTAAGTTCCAAAATAACGGAAATAAGGCCAATATAAGAGGCCATTCAGTGTAAATACACAGAATTAATATTCAATAATGAATAATATGCTTATAGAGCAAGATATAATAGAAAATGTGCTCGTTTTAACATCAATAATTACTAACTAATGGGTGTAAATAAATATCTAATGTTCGCACTTTAAACTTCAGGTGACTAGACCTGTGTAGAAATATTCAAACATTTTCACTTTGGTCACAACTAGTTTAACCACAAACATGTGTTTACAACAAACTTATTTCTATCATAGGCCACTGATGGCAGTGAGACAGTATATAATTCATAAACCATACAATATGTGCGGTGAAGCAACAATTTATTCACCAACCAACAGTAAATTGTAAAGGCCTTGCTTTCATGTATAAGAATGATTAATAAATAATTGTTGTAAAATGTCACAAGAACAAAATTTACTTCTAAGAAGATTGTTTTTTAAACTTTGGTAACTTTTATATAAATAATTATTGACATAGACAATTAGTACCTACAGTTTTACTGGTTCTGCATTTCTACACCATTGTTACATGAATTGGTCAATAGATGACATTAAACTTGTTCATATGGTTATTAAAGTCTAATGTACAATTGAAAAATGAACAAATTTACACAGTAGATAAATATAAATGTCAGTTTCATGAACACAATATGGATAGGACTCATCATTAGTAATATGTAAATTGATAAAACTGTTTAAAAATGTATCAAAAGACTTATACAAAGCAGGGAAGACTATTATTGTTTGAGCTCGACTAGCATTCCAAGCTGTTTTATCTATATGTGATGAGAAGAGTTAGCATGAAATAGCAAAAAGCAAATTAAATCGGCCTAGCTACTTACAAAAAAAATCTGTAGCAATCATTCAATTCTTTTGATAAAAAATTATAACTAGTAAAATCTCTTGAAAAATTGATCACCTACATACAATCTATAGAAAAGACAAAATCTATAATTAATTCTAACAGCCAAATATCAAGGCAAGGAATACCTGTAATTTAGTCTTCTAAAACGATATACTTCTCTAAATAACACGATGAGAAAAATCTAATGTACAAAGTACTCATTTGAATAACATTAATAAATAACATGAGTATATGTGAATTAAATATGTTAGTGTAGATTCTCTATTGGTCGATTAGTTTAAAACTACCAAACTATTCACCGTTCCAACGGCAATTATATTGATTTACACGCACTAGTAGATCCCTATTGATAATATCATGTACTTAAACAAACGTACCACTCTGAGTATGATGAATCTAACGTTTTATGCTCTAGCATCAAGATGGATTATAACGATGTGTAAATTTTGTTAAAAAATTTTAACTAGTAAAACACGGAATGTTATATCTTCGTTGCAAACAATACTATGAAAAAAAAATAGGCGACAATAGACAACTAAATTCGAAATCCAATGCTGTCATTGTCGATGATTGACAATATTTCCAGAGATATTGAAATGATATTAATAGTACACGGTTTATTAATTTCCTAGCTATTATGGAAGTCGACGACGAAGATGATAGGAAATATCCTTAACACAGACCAGGTATTATTTAACGATGGGTTTATTGCTAGGCCTCGATATGTGAAACAGAGACAACTGTGCCTCTTCTCGATGTGGCTTATGCAGCGATGGGTTTACACTGCGAGAGTAGAATGAAACTAATTGCATTACACTGGCTATCCCTTTAAATCTAGCATCAATTTTCGTGCTGACATTGAACAAATTTGAATTTTAAAAAATGCACGTTCAAGTCGTGGTTGCACTTTCGTGGCACTAGCTACTGCTTGCTAGTACTTTCACTAATAAAATATATTGCACATACATTTTTTGCGTACAACGCACGTGCACATTACCAGTTGACAATACTAAATATAAGAAGATATTGTGCGTTAGAAAGCAGTGTCGTGCAATTAGTTTCCAACAGGTCGTTCGGGGTGAACTCCGCTTGATATGTTTAATCAGTGGGCGGATCCATGTCGGCGATAATGGCCTTCATGACGGCGGCCGCGGCCAGCGCCGCGTGCGCCTGCCACTCCTTGCCGCGCGTGCCGTCGCGGTAGTCCGCGATGCCTGCACACAAACGCATACGCAATTACTTTATTAGTCACCACAGTTTTGCTTACAATTTCAACTGACTGCCAGCTTAATAGCAGATTTAAATCGCATGTATGTAATATTAAAACAGTTTTAATGAAATTTAACTAAACTAAATCTCCTGTTCATGACACATGGCGGTCCAAATGGATGTAAGATCAAATGGAATACAAAATGGGAGACGTTACCGCGGATGGAGACGAAGCAGTCCTTGCGGTTGCCGACGACGCTGTCGAGCACGGCGTCCAGCTCGCAGTCGTAGGCGCGGGCGCGCGCGTGCGCCGCGAAGGCCGCGCGCGCCTCGCCCGCGCCCGCCACCGCGCGCCCGCCCGCCA
>DWFV01001487.1:0-11147 GCA_018246775.1 Parelbella machaon machaon | reverse complement strand
GCCAATAGAATGATTATAATATTTAAAATATCAAGCACCCCACGCTTTTTACTCTTAATTGAATTATTCTGTTAATAACATAAATTTTATTATAATTTTACTTTGAGGCGATGCATTATGATTGATTGTTCGATCTTCTACGACTATAATATAATCTCTTTGTCATTAAAAAATATTTTCTAGTTTTTAGTTCGATTAGCAGTAAAAGCGTGTTTTTTTAGTTTATTTAAACTATTATTAATTTAATACATACATACATATATATATAGTGTGTAATAGTTAAAAGTGAGCCTAAAACTAATTTCGTGACACTATTCTTTTGGACCAAGTTTGGTTTGAATGTCTATTTGTTTCAGTCACCCGCTGTCCACAGATATAAAAAATGAAGTTCGTTCAATCTCCTTCTTAATTTGACGAATTTTACTATCACCTGTGCTGACATAAAACATACGTTCATAAAACCTACCTATTTCGTTTAGTAATAGAGTAATAGCTGGTACATATTTTTTAGTGAAAGGAATCTGAGCAGTTATCAAAGACAGAGAGCTGGGTTTCAGAAGTTGCGTCTGAGGAAAGTAACAGCTAATTGAACTACGAGAGATTTTTATAAGTACTCGTAACACTATACATCATGATTATTGAAAACTGCCGCTTCAATTGTCCCCAAGCTGGGCTCGTTGCCAAAACATGTGAGTCGAAACATTCAAAACGAGGGAAAATACAAAGGGTATTTTTATTGGAACGTAAATTATTTTCTTAATGTAAATGTATGTAAACTAAGTAATCGTTATGCATCCGTAGGCATTTAAACAATAACTTTTAATAAGGGTCCAATTAAAATACTTCCATTCAGCCAGCATTTAAAGGCAGACAAGACCCACAGTGCGCTCCACTAAATGCTAGCAGCGCTACATTCGCTTGAATGGGGCTTGTTAGTGATGCATTTATTTGCGTTCTTTCGCAAATTTGCATTTCACGAGCGTTCTGAATAACAAATTTGCTTACTGCTTTTGGCATCGTTTTTTACACGAGTTATCTCGCCGAACCAACGAGCTGCACTCTGCAATTACTGGAGATTATTAAAAATGTATCAGTAACTGTAATCACAAACACTTACATACTGTATATTTATATTATTTAACACAGCTATGTTTATTATTATTTTTTTAAATAAGCCACGTGATAAATCTGCGGGCGCAACTTCTCATTCACAAAATAACATACATACGAGTAGTTACCTCATAGGGCATCCTGTTCCGAGTTAGCTCCGTACAACCATTTCGAATTGACACTATTCAAAGAGCAAAAATTTCTCAAAATCCTTTATAAATAACATCAAGCGTTATTTACTTTGCCACCCACACCCACTCGACTAAAATATTCATAGATACGCTTCACTTGAAAACTTAATGAATACTGAATGTTACTACTAAAAGTTATAACGACTTCGAAATCTAATATTGAACGGATCGCAAAACCTTTATTTGGGCCTCTAGAGATTTAAATCCATTTAGTTGTTTACTTTGCAATTTATTTCATATGAAGTCGGTTATGGTATATTTATAGCGTAAATAAAACAACTTATTTGATGTTAAAATTTTACTATTAACGAGAAAACATGTTTTTTAATTTATCGTCTTTACCTTGCTATGCGCCGTCCTACACGCTGTGTCGAACAAAAGTGTATCACTGGACAATATTCTCTGAAAGTTCTATACAATTCAGTTCCAGCCCGATATCAGAAATATTCATTTTTCCTTACAGTAAGTAGTAATTTAATAATGATTTGAAAATAAAATGCACATATTAAGGCTTTTATCTCCAAGATTCCCATCATCCTCAATAAGTTGCCGTGTTGTTCGTATATCCAACTCGTCATCAATTAAAGTTACGCAATGCCATTAAATAAAAATTAATATCAAACTGTGCGCGCGACTTGTTTACACCTCACCATCGACATCTTTTAGATATAGGTATTAGAGACGACAGGAATCTAATTTTTTACGTCACTTAAGGGTCTAGGGCGAACATTTTTCATAAAAATATTATGTGAACAATGTTCTGAAATGTGCTTAATAAAAGTGGTAATCGAAACTATATAATTAAAACAGTTACTTCACGCGTGCTTTCCCCAAAGGGTAGACAGAGGAGTGTAGTACACTCACACGTTTCACCAGTTACCTTTGGGTCCCACAATGGAATAGGTGGTGAGCCGATTGCCATACACCGGGCACAGATCCACATCGCAACTATATAAATAAGGAATATACTGTTATACGTATGGTTCTTTTTTTTTCTCCTACTGCTTACCTCTGTGCAGTCTGTGTGCTTTCACATACAACTTCGATTTAAACAACGAATAAGTTTTAGCTGAATATACAACGTACGTGACCAAAGTTGTAGTTAGCTCTTTAGGGACGGCGTACATTCTTCCATTCGTCTTACTTAACATCAAAAGTTTGTTTAGGATAACTTTTGACGTGAGAAAAAACATTGACATCTTCAATCTTCAGGACTTCGAAGTTTTCTCTTGTTTTTACCGATCTGATCCCGAGACGTTTGTAACGTAACTGTATATTCGTAATTGTATATTTTATGCTTCTGGCCATCCTTACCAATATTCCCTTCGACCAATCGTCGATACACACAATCGAACCACATTTTTTTTTTATAATATTGCATGTTGTCTCCCGTCGATTGAAAAAAATCATGGTAGGCATCATATTCTTTTTAAAAGGTATATTTAATATTCAAGAAATAACATTCATAAAATAAACATTTAATTTCAATGTGCTATGGAAGTTTATATAGGAAGAGTTACGGACATGTGGCAGGCAGTGTTGGGATTATTATTATTATAAAACAGTCGTGAAAAGCTAGCCACATGCGCCGTAAAATAACTATTATATTTTATACATATAAAGTAAAAATTTTGTTTTAAAAATAAAAATTAAAAAACTGTTTTATGTGCATGTGGCTAGTTTTTCATGAGTGTTTTATAATAATTATAATATTTCTTTTAATCGTCTTGACTAGTCCCTTATGTGTACTTTATTCAGATACACTATTACAGTTCTTACCACTTATTCCACGGGACGAAAAACGTAACTGGTGAAACGTGCGAGTGTACTCCAATCCTCTGCCTACCCCTGCGGGGATCATAGGCGTGATGTTATGTTCAGATACAATTGACGAACAAAGTAATCTTACTGTTGCAATAACCTGACACCCTCACGTACGACCCATCAGCCTATATTTGTTATTGAGACCTTTAGGCACGTCCTTTGCTACTTCTATTACATTTTCGATATCTTCTAATCATAAAAACCAAATAAAACGGAAACCTTTACGACATTTGAAGTCCTCTGACGTGTTTTACCACTAAACTTTTCGTGTGAACCCTATTTACATATATAAGTACATCTATTACGACATGATCTATCATGATTAAATTAAACGACGGTGAACCGAACCTGTTTGTATCGCTCAGTCATACAGAACCCATCTCCGCGGATATCCAATTTAGAGCCGCCGAATTCAATTCCGACTGTTTATCTAACACTTGTATCCTGAACATCCAATACGGATGTATACAGATGTCTCTGTTATAGATACTGGATCTAAGGACCAAATCAAATGTTTTAAAGTTAAACATATTGCTTTATCATTGTAAAAAAACCTAAAATGTAACATCACGCCTGTAATCCTTGAAGAGGTAGGCAATAGGTGGTGAGTCTATTACCATACAGCGAGCATAAATCCAGACTCCGGGTCACTACTAGAAATTCTAAATTAGAAAATTCCAATAGTACCCGACCTGGGATTTGAATTCTGGACCTCCCGATCGGCAGTTGTGTTTGCAACCACTAGACCAACGAGGCTTTATTATCGTCTTAATGTTATTGTTAAGAGACAGGTCGGTTATGGTATCAATATATAGCGTCGATGGTCAAAATCTCTAAAATATGTATTTATATCATAATGGACCTGGCGTCATAATTGGATAATAATTATCATCCAAACGAAATAAAGTCAAAATATCGCAATAAACCACATAATCCCATAGTCGCATTTAATTAAGTTAAAAACATAATTATCCGGCACACAAACACTGCCACATAATAATCCATATTGAATGTTGTGTAATGCATACACACATTATAGGCATCAGTACACGAATATTATATCGTTCTATACATGTACACCCTACAGTCAATCAAATTATTCAATTACACTCTTGGAAATTAATAAGACACATGTTAAATTTTGAAATAGTTTGACATATTGTTTGTAAAATATAGAATAAATAATCTACAGGTATTTTCCATCACTAAGGCGGGGTCCTTTTACTGGACTGACACTAATAAGAGGCCACAAAAAACAGATATACAACGTGACTGTTCTAAGCTAACCATTCAGCTGTTCTGGCCATTTGCTATTTCAGTAATACAGAAACAAAACATACATTCGCAACATCTATAAATAATGACTGGGAACAGCAAGCGTACTCGGGTTCCCGCCCGGTCATAATTTAACCGCTATCGGTCAGGACCACTCTACGGATGACCCCTGTTATGTATTGCCTCATAAAGAGCTGACGTAGCAGCTATAAACTATCTGTGAATGAAGCGGCAATCAATTTACAGTAAAGAGGTAAAATGATATCCCGCTATTTCTTCAAGTGTGTGTTATACTAGCTGTTATTTGCGTCTGCGTTCTCGAGTATTTATATTTGTGGTTTTTCCTAGATTTTCTTTACATTGGCCAGGCCGCGTCTTACAGAACAGGCCTGCTTAAATTATTTATATGTTTGGCCATATAATTTGTAAGCTTAACTTAAATTGGTAATTTATATATCCGAAACTAACGTATCTTTTTACCATATCTTTTTCATTTTTGAACCGATTGAAATATAACAAACACTAACTGATAAGTAATGCTTATCGGTGTAGACCAGTGCAAACTGAACCCATATCGGTTAAACCGTCCCTGAGATTGGCGTGCACAAACGTACAGACAAATTTGGCATACACGTTTTGTTTTATGACAATACAGGATTATACATACAATTTGTGGAATCGGTTTAATTATATTTATCATTTGTATACATTTTGCATCGTAACATACGTTATCAGCGACATCTGACAAATCTTACTGGAAACCATAACACGAATCTGTGTAGTTGTAACCTTTATCGACAGATGGCGCTTTTTAATAATTCATAATAGGCAAGAAACCTTATAAGGGTATAAATATTTTTACCTTAGCATAAGTAAATGATTGATAAAAAAAAATATATAATAAATGGTGCATTTCTTTGTTACTTGAACAATATACGTTAGCCGGCATTTGAAAGAGCCATCTCTCGAGCAGTTGCGTCAACAACAGAGTATGTCTTATGTTACTCCATAACAACGCCAATAGATGATGCTATGGTTAACAATTTCCCAACGTTTGGAAGGTATATTTTATATCGAACTGATTGATAAACAATGCTATGAATATTTATAATATTTTGTATATAATAATAATATAATGTAATATATGAAAGTCAATAACCGTATTTAATACAAAGAAGGGCAGTGAAGTTCATAACCATTCATATAGTACTATGCTATAGAAACGCATAATCTAAATCAAAATATATTTAAGTACCTATATGTTGCAGTTAAGGTTACGAAATAAAATGAGCATGCTGCATAATTAAAAACAAAGTGTAATAAGAATATCACTTACGTCTTGTGTAAAGTTCATTTCATCGTGCATTTCATTAGTTACGTGAGCGGCGTGCATAAAAACTAATGAACTCAATCGTAACGACTAATTCCTGAATATTATGTGTACAATTTCAGTATTATATAAGATAGCCTTTGTCGCTCTGCTTGACAATCTTTCCCGCACTTTTGTTCATGCAATAAAGCTAAAAACAGAGCCACCGTAAAACGAACTGCACCAAAAAATGTACCTTCCTAACATCACCTTTTTAACACACTGGTAAGATACTAACATGAAAGAGTTGCGAGTGTTTAATGTAGGAATTCTTATTGTTAGCTGCTGTTACACTCTACTATTTCAAAATAAAAAGTTTTTTCCTATATTGTTAAGAAACTACTGTCTGGATAAGAAAGTATAGTTTAATCCCACTTTGTACTTTAGATACAGTTTCTATTAATGATATTAAAAACGCAGGAATTCACACTCAATTAGGCATGTCAAAATGGGTTATTTGCTTAAAAACGGAATGTTCTCCCAATTTCAAAAAACCCAAATTCTTGTACATAGCAATTACACACTCGTATTATAATTATTATTGAGTGATGGCAGAAAGCGCAGAGTTCAGTTAAAGCTATTAACACTATTCAGTTAAAACTACACTATTTGAATAGCGATTCTGCCATCCATAGATTGGACTAATCATACATAGCTCTACACAGGATTGCAAGACTTCAATTGAATACTTTGATAATGTCACTATTCCGACTAAAAAAACCTCATAACACAGCCATCTTATCCATTTTATGTTTGCAATAGGTTATAGGTTCTTACTACCTATCTAGAATATTTTATTTGAATATTACCTTATTATAATCATTGCGTACTTATTTGCAATAAATTTGTAAAATTGACGAAAATATAATTTTCTTATCTATGTTATCATGTTCATTTATCGTTATATTATTATTAATTTAATCTTATATTTATCTATAATTTAAATGTACTAGACAAAAGTTTTGCAACTTCAAATATTGGGTATTTTAAACGCGATTTCCAGTAGCCAGCCTCATGGTATTTACGACGCACTTCCCGCCAAGTACGGCAATAACGCGTCGATTATTACGCCTTCATGGCAGCTGTCCAATTGATAGCCAATACCACCCTTACGACCCGGTTTCACGATTTATACGGAAAGTGATGAGAATTGAAACTTTACGTGCACTTACGTTTATCGCGTTTTAATAATTTAATGTTTTATTACATACTTTATCTATTGAACATTTTCGATGTCTAGTGCGGTCAGCACTTATTAATATATCGTCGTGAATTTTATAATATCGTGAGGTCGGGACCTTTGCTAGGTAGGCAGAAAACATCTAGTATTAATGACTTAAATAGTATTCAATTGTGGCATTCCGAATTAACATTGTTGAATATATATTAGTTAAAGTTTTTACAATTGCGGGAAGACACTCTTTTACAAAACAAAAGTGTTTAACGGTCATTTGTTTGTGTATTAATGTAGACACATTTATGAGGATATTACTGGAAATATGAGCTATGACAAATTGAATTAAAAATTTCTAATTACATTAACACAATAAAATAAATATAAATCATCTAAATGAATAATCGTCATAGGTTATGAACAGTATTAAAAATTTTATACAAAGCATTATATACTTAGTAATTAATATAGTTATTTAATAAATTAAGAAAAAAAAATGTTTTATCCATTGATACTGATATAAAATTCAATGGTTTATCATATTTTCATCTTTCAAAAAATTCAGAAAAGTTATTTTTCATATGCTCACTATTTTCGTAGTTTATTTCAATGCTTCCTCTACGAAATAATCTACCAAATGTTTTTCTTGGATTGTCTTAACAGAAAATTTCTCTTTAATAATATTCGAGTATTGAAAGACTCGGTTCTTGTTATACATACATATATGTAGATCTAAAGCAAATCCTCCCAAGTTGTTCTTTATTAATTGATTTTTTTAAACATGACGTTGCTTATAATTTTGTGATAATCTTGCCATAAGTAATTTAGATGTTGACGATCATGAATCCTTTTATCGAATTCGAATTATTATTTACTTTTTTCCATTAATTAAATTCTTATTGTTTTATCAGTGTTGCCTTTCTTTTGTGTAAATATATTTTTATTTATTATGGCAGTGCCACTTGGAGTAATCTATGTATAACAACAGGTATCCTATTAACGTATATTATATTTATAAATAACGTTTTATATTTATATGATCGATTATCATTTATCGCTATGTTAAGGAGAAAGAGTTACTTCACTAATAATATATTATCACTAGCGATTTTCAATTGACGACTCCATGTATAAATGGATTGGAGTAATGATATCTATTCAGCATGTGTACCGTTAGCGATATCTTATTCAACCTGTGAACATTAATAACCTATAGTGGCAGACCCATTTCTAGCACTTTCCACTATAGACACTTCAAGAGCTTAATATCTCAAACCAGACTCTAAATGCCGAAATATACGATTTCTTTAATGAAACAATAGAATTGAATTTCTAGGTTTCAGCTAAAAGAGCTACACTGGTATATTAAGTATTCTATTTTAATAACCGCAGTACGTACCAACGTGACGGTATGATAGCATTACTATCAAATAATAAAATTATTATACGTTAACAATTGTTAATAAGTCGTCTCATAGGGATTCCTGATAGGATTCGTGCTTCTACATATGTATGTATATTCAACCGTAGCTTACCGTCCCGCTTCGGTAGCTAATTTCCTAACGACGTTTCGTAGCGAGCAGCGAGACTAGGCCCACGTGTTCTAGTGCTGTTTGACGAATCTCGGTAAATATTGTTGTTGCAGTTTCCTTGCAAAGATCGCGGCTTTCGGCAGCCGCTCGCAGGTGCATTCCACATACGAAATATTAGCCAATTACGGTCTTATCGCTGACTGTTAGGGTTCAGAATGAACGAGATTTGGGCAAATATGTATAGAACCCTGTATGGCATGTCGTGGTGACACAATTCAGAAGTAAAGGGACGTAATATATATGTGGATTTAAAGGATAATAGGTCTTATTGTTATTATGTTATGGTTTGTTTTGCGTTGCGTTTTTGTAAGTTTGGGAGCGAGGCGCAGGCGGGAGGGGCGCATGCGGTCCGACTGGTTGCCCGAGCGACGACCGGAGGCTGCGCGCGCGCCGCCAACAGTACAATCGCACGGTAAATTATATAATGTCTTCCCACGTGGTTATTGATTCTGTGAATTTATTGCGACCTGCCCAACTTATTTTACAGTATCCAAATGTATAAACGAGGTTAGACGAATACTAATAATGTAAATTTTAAATGAAAAATTTAATTTTTTGTAAAAAAAAATTATTACAGTACTCTACATTATAACAATCTAAAAATTGTAGCTAAAATGTACTATTTAATTCTTGTTATAATAATCTATGGACACTGACATACAAATTGAACAAACGAGCATCACCCGTTATATTTATCTAAGGCCCAACTTAATCGAAATTTTTCGTTTTATACATATTTTTAATAAAAATAAACGTAATTCTATGTACCTGTGAATAGATCTGATTATATGTTAGAATGTTATTAAGTACATACATTATTTGTGTTAAAGATAAAATGTAATATCTTATAATTTATTAAAATTAAGTCAAAGGGTTCCCGAATGCAGTCGCGCGCGACTATACAGGGCCAGGCTCTGGCACGAGTCTTGTAAAGAATTTATAGGAGAGGCGGTCCCGCGGCCGGCCAGTGCGCGGCGCGCGAGCGACACACGTTCGCGAAAGTAAGAGTGAGTGCAGTGCTGAGTGCAGTGGACCGCAGTGGACCACAGTGGACCACAGTGGACCGCAGTGACGCCCGAGTACCAACAGTGGAATGGATGGCTAGGTAACATTCTCCCACACCTATTGTTTACGCTTCCCACCCGCTTCTTGTCAAACTTGCAAACGCGATTGGGAAATATCAAAATTTATTTAAAGTGTCGAGTATAAAATCTTCCGACAGGGATTGAAATTCAGTAAGTCTGCTTTTAAAATGCTGTATTAAAACGTAACACGGAATACTCCTCGATATTTGAAAAAGTGCAGTGTGTTCAGTTATTCACCAACCAAAAAAATATATGTATACAGGTATCCAAACAAAATATTTAGGGAATATGTTGGGAATATATTCATTTTAACTTATCTTTAGATACGATATACAGGAGCGCTATCTGTAGGTACCTAAAATGACAAAACTTTGTAGTATTTGATTAAGGTCCTGTTAGTATAAAATGTGTTTGTGAAACTAAATCGTATTCATAAATAATCTTTACGTTTCTTTTATTGTCTCCTATTTTTTTTGACTTACAGGCTATCAGGTTTAAAGTTTATGTACCTATATCAATCTTCCTTTGAACTTAAATGAAAAATTCTTTATATTTCGCAATATTCTATATTGTAAGATAGATACTAGTTGGTACCGTTGATTTCTATATCAAGCTGGGTTTATTCTTACCTCTCTAATTATTTATAATGATATTATAATCGTGGAAAATATTAATAAACAAGCCATGTTGTAATGTTTTATTTAAAACCACTCAACTGTAGTTAGAAAACATCACAATGAGAGCCTCAATCCTTATTAAAGATGAGGGTTATTTAAAATATATGTTTATTAAGTCAAGATATGAAACAACGAAGTAGGGGATTAATGACGCGTTTTAATAATGTATCTGTTTGTTTTGCACTAAAGTTCATAGTTAAGTTAAAGTTAAAATAGCATTTCACATTTTTACCCGCATCGAAAACACTTTTTAGTAGATTATAAATTAAAACTTATGTTAGCTAAAGCTAGTTCCCTAAAGTGCGATACAACAAGCTTACATATCTATTACGTTTCATGTAATAGGAAAAAGTTTCCTGTAAGCTGTATACTAATTTTACAACCTATAATCCTAACATCGAAAATTCATGCACACTTGTATATAGAGTATTTATGCACAACCTCATGATTTTAATTCTAGTCATTTTTCACGTAGATCAGTCACAGTCAGCCAGTTTCTTCTTTCATACATTTATGAATAATGAATGAACAGCACAAATAAATTGAAATATCTAAAACGGATAAAAGTGATAGCCGTGTATGATAATGGTTTTTTATTTTATTTTAATGTTGAAGTCGCCGTATGTCATACCGTCAACGTCAAAACTGATAAACCACCTGACACGACGAAAAAACTGATGAACGTGGAGACGTAAAAAATGTCGCTAGCTGCTAAAGATAATGAAAGCTGAATTAATATCTTCACTGTTCATTTATTAAGAACTCTTTGCTTGTATTAATTTTAGTGGAGTTTCGTTAATTCGGATAACTATACCTACTGCAATTACTTATGATAATATGCAAACACTGA
>DWFV01001486.1:0-11150 GCA_018246775.1 Parelbella machaon machaon | reverse complement strand
CTAATAGATCCAATAAAACGTACGAGAGTTCTAAAAAAAAACCACACGAAAGTAATAAATAAATAATAATAATAATTAATAATAATTAATAATACATCAAAACTAGCAAATTGAAATTGGGATTAGTTGGCATATAGCGATGCCTCGCTTATTAGAGGGTGTGATTTATAGCCCGATGTGAGTGCCTTCAACGGCCTGCCTACAACCTACGTGATGTCGACGTTTATGGCCGTCGTATCTTCCTGGCGACAACCCGCTAAGACAGGGTCGGCACAGATAATAAAACTGTCTGCATTTTCTTTTTCGATACAACGTTGTCTATGGGCTATATTACGTTCCTACTCCTGGTCTACAGGTACCAATAAAATCATTTCACTAAAATAGACGAGTTATTAAATTATTATTTTTTTATTTAGTTATGTTTTGTCTTAAGTTGAAGATGAATTTATGAACGTTCCAAAATAGAGATAAAATCGTAGTAATGAGAATAGACGACGCTATAGTTTTTTTTACATCACACTCACGCACGTACACGCACGCACACGCACAGATTAAGTAACACAAAACTTAATTATTTCTTAGCTAATTTACCGAACTTTGTTTAGTTTTAAGATAACGTAATTTCCGGTCAAAAAACTCCCAATTAGTAACCTGGATCGGAGCAGTCCTTGGGGATTTTTTCCGAGGTAAATACACGTTTTGATAACGTAATGAAATTTCTAGTTTGCAATCAAATCTTTAATAAAGCAAGACCCCACAACATGCCTAATCAAATATTAACATTGGCACATTGTTACTGATGTAGTAATAGTTTTAACTTTCCTAAGCAAACATAGATAGGACTAAATTTTGGTATACTTTCGAACCGTACTAAGTGATATTTTGTGATATCACAGTCGCATGTATTTGTACATATTTAAAGGTTTATAAAATCAATTCATACCCATCAGTATTGGTGAAATAAACTTAGGTGAAAATTTTTTAGGTAATATTAAGGTAATTAGGTAATATGATATAACCGTTATAAGAGACAAATGAATAACAGTTTAATCATAATACTGACAGAAAGTTTATATATATTCGATGATAAATATAGCAATTAATGTCACTCGTTCGTGTACATAATTGTCCTAATAAAAATCCCATAGAATTGTCTATGGTTCGTCAAACGCTTTGCACGGGTCTTTGTTTACTAAAGTAAACAAAGACCCGTGCAAAGCGTAAATGTTTTATATAAATATAAAACATTTACGAAAAATATTGACTATGTAAATGACAATTATTAATCTACGTTCAATTTGATCGAATCCGTCGAGTTCAATTCTCGATTTGAAAGTCGTTGACATTTCAATATTTTTCATACCCCCATTTGAAATCTAATGGACTAAGATAAAATGGACTCCTCACCTCCCATTTACAGATACCCGCGCCTAATACCATTTTGAAATTCAAATTCTCAACTTTATAGATTTCCATAAAATTTATGCCGCCGGCCAAGATAGTGGGCGTAAAGTTACTTAAAGTTTTACTTTGGCGTTAACGTTCATTAATAAGGAGGTATGAAACATAAAGTACGAAACATTAAGGTATGAACCCTGAACTGCGCGTGGATGAACTCACTCTATTTCTAATCGTAGTAGTCATGTTTCTTATTTGTCAACAGTTTGCTTAAACGGAGTGTAATATTTTCATAAAAAACATATTTTTTTTTTTCGTTGTCACGAATTTATAAGTCAGCACAACTATCCAGAAATGTATTTAACCTTATAAAGTTCATGTTGAACAAATTTTATTTGGTTTGTGACTATTAGAAACAAGGGAAAACTACGCAGAAAAATGGTCTAGAAACAATTAAACGTTTTCATAGACCATACTTTCATTATCATCATCACATGCCTACTCCCGTCCACAGTTGGACATAGGCCGCTCCAGTAGCACGCCACTGAGCTCGATCTTCAGCTCTTCGAATCCAACCGCCGCTAGCCGCTTTGCGTATATCGTCACTCCACCTAGAACACACTTTATATTTCTATTAATATTTTCACCAAAGCCCATGAATAAATTCTATTTTCATTGTCACGTCACATCACATCACGTTGGGTTACGTACGGAGTAGAAAGAGAGCATCATGTCAAATATTTCTATCGTTACAAAACAATGATATTTATTAAATTTTATCTATCTATCGATGTTCTGATTCATTATTGGATCGTAACAATAATGAATTAGAAAATTTAAAAAATATTGATAAGATCATACAATGAACAATTACTTAATATGTACTTAATACGTATGGATTGTTCAATTAAACAAAACCGGAAGCAGAATGTACTATATAATCAGAATGTATCACAAAATTAAATTTTAAACGAAATCCCCCGATTTAGCAGTAGCAATATGAAGCCTTGCATACGTGTCACACACGTCTGTATGTGATAAACAGATAGGAAAATTGTTTATTATGTAGGAAGCTGTGGATTTATTCATAATAGTAAATAATTTTCCGTTTGTAGTAAATTGTATTTTAAATAAATGAAAACTGGATAGATTTTATCTTAAATTATTTTAATTTACGATGAACAATTATAAAAAAATATAATATTTTTTATCACACATTTTCGCACCATATTAGTTTTCTTGCGTTAAATACATTTAAATAGTAACTTGTTTTCGTTAAATGTATGGCATTAGAATATAAAATATTTTTTTGTATATAAAATAAGTAAATGTCTTTTATAACTGTTAAAACGTTGGAGTGTACTAAACTCCTCTGCCTACCGCTTCGGTAATTACAGGCGTGATATTACGTCTTTTTAGATTATATCTAAGTGTGTCTTATATTATGGTTTCTTAATGGAAAATATTTAATATAGAACAGCATCCAGCTGGTGTAAGTAAGGAACGCAATACAAAAGTCAATCAATCAATTGCTACAGTGATGGATTGATAACTTGTTCTTTCAGTATTCGCCCGTTAATAACGTGTTCTTAATGTGCTATAAACAACTCTCATAATACTCGAAATACTACAATAAACGGACTGTATTTACTACGCCTTTCTTATTATGGTTGTAATAAGACGGGCGTAGTAAATACAGAAATAATATTTTCGTTTGATTCTATAGTTCTGTTACAAAAATAATTAGAAGTAATAAAAGAGGGTTTTATAATTCCGTGAAGTATTTATTCTAATTTAAGGTAACAAAATAAACGAGTTATTATAGTATATTTAGAAAGCCAAAAAATCTGTTACGTAATAAACATGTAAATCAATATTTATTTCGAATGCACGTATAAAATATTAGCTTATTTGTTTGATGTTTTCGGTAATTATTTTGTCGTAATATTTCAATAAAGGCCAGAAAATACTATAGCTACGAAGTTTAATGAATTCAACATAACAAAACATTCTACATAATAAAACTAAGGAAAATATTACTGAAAGACGTAAATATGTAATTGTATATAAAATAACACTATATTTTCTTTTACATGTTACTGAAACTCCATTACACGGAAACACGTTTACAAAACATTTAACTGGAACACAAAATAAATATTACACTTAGCGAGTCTTATTTGCTTTCCACGACTCCTAGATTTCAAATCCACCGACCGAACTCATTTTCGCGGCAAAACAAATACGTATTAAGAACTCGAGTCGCCATTTCTGTAGCTGAAATTTCCTGTAAAAATACTGCCTTCGGAGTCTTTTCCTTTATTATATTTTCATTTCGAATAACAGTAAAGGAATGCACTAACTATAAAGAAACCACTCCAGACTTTTATGAACTTATCAAATTTAAAAACAATGGAAGGTTTACGACACTACAATAAATTGTAATATAATATGTGTACTCATATTATAAACTCGTTAGTTAAACGAGCCGATATGCGCTTTAAGGAATGGAAAACACGAATAATTAATTATGGTTTATAACACAAGTAAGTTAACTTATATACTTGAATTTTATGGTATGCTTTTTTAAAATAAAGTTAATAAAAATAAAACTAAAAGTAGATAAATTTATCTGCCCAAGAGCGAAATATACAAACACAACTTCCATATATTCCATTTTAATAATAGACAGTTCACGATACGAAACATTTTATTAATGAAAATGCATTAATAAATACATTGCTGTAAATTTGTTTTCTGAAACGTACGTTTAAATTTAAACGTACTTTTAAATTATAGAATTATATGGACACACATAATTACATATACATATGTACTTCTGGCACGTACATTTAAACTTACAATCATCAGACATAAAACTCCAAAATCATTTATGTTTAAACACATTACTAGAAACTTCTGGAAGGTACATTTAAAAGAACAATGTACCTCACATATAAATTAGTAAAAATGTACAATGCATTTTTAACCGCACATTTTCGCTCATTGCGGAACCCACCTCGGTCATTATTAGCTGAACTAAAAGTGAATGCGGAGAAGCACAAATGCACTCTCCAGCAGACCACTCCAGACGCAATTACTTCCCCATAAATAAATTTCGCTTTAATTGAATTTCTTGGATCTCATTCCTTCCGCTAATTGCTTGTTAATTCAGGTAATAGTGGGAGATGACTTTTGAAGTAGTCTTATAAGGAGCGTACTATTTAAGAATTCATGAAATTAAAAAACTATATATACCTTAGTCACATTTAATTTGGTTCCCGTGCTTTTGAAGCTCTTGGTAAAAAAGAATGAACTGTATCGTTACGCAACGAGGAGTGCGGGAGGTTTTTGAATGAATGGTAAAACCTTTTGTCTTCTAATGGTAAAAACTTTTGACTTTTGATGGGAAAACCTTTTGTCGTTTGGTGGTTAAACCTTTCGACTTGTTGACACTAACGTATTTAAAGCTATGTATATTGCACCTTTTTCTACGGCTAAACAATATAGTATTGGCATTATTGTGTACTATTCAGCGAGTGGCAAAAGAGTAGTAGAAGGCAATTTTTTTTTAACATACAAATTATTTTATAATAACCGCATCATCTATTTATCCTTCCTCGTAACTTATTAACGATCACTCCATTTTTTATTGTTTGATATCGAAAATATTAAGAATTAAATTTTCTTATCAATGCTATTTTGATATCAATATCAATACTGTAATTAGTATTACATGTGAAATACGTATCTACATATATGGTTGTATAATATACGAGTATACCTTATCTTTGTTTTTTATTCACTATCTTGCAGCCTTTTTAGGTTTTTTGGCAAAATTATTTTTCAAACTGTAAGGTCGCCTGATGTTTACTCGTATATGGTGTATCTGTATATGTCGAATGTATAATTTCTTATATAGTTTAAGCAATCATGTCTTCGATCTACACATCTTTAACAAAATGCAGTAACTACGTTCATAAAACGACCATTGTGCAATTCTTTCATGTTATTAAAAGTATAAAAAAAAATTCAAAATATAATTATTCTATTATACAAAAATAACAAGCGAAATATAATATACAATATTAGAATGATTTATGGTTCATGTATAAAACATTGAAAGTCGATACAGTCGTCTTTTGAAGACCCTTGAATCAATTGTTCGGCGGAGCACACACGGGGGTGACATGACATTTATAGAACAAAGGGGTTGTGCGGTGAAATATATAGAAAATTTTGCTCCCACAGCGTGTCATAAGATACAGTGTGTGCATTCATACGAGTTTAAAGGTCTTCTTTTTTAAATCAACATCATCATCAAAACTCTTTTACCATCCTACTTTTAGACACGGGTCTCCTCTCAGAGTGAGACGGCTTACTATTAACCGGTGGTTGCCGGAACTATTTCCTTAACCTTAACATCAAATAATATCATGAGTTTTTAGTAACAATCAATTGCATCTCCAAGAAACCTTAATTGGAAAAGCTCTTGGCTCTCCGTATATGAAAATATTTCTAAAACTTTCCTTACACCTACATTGTATTGAATTATTCACAATATGTTTTTTCATGCTATATACGCACATACACCATCCATATGAGTGTATTGACAATACAACGGGCGAGGATTTTAAAGACAATCATTCGTATTCGTATGATGTATGCAGTATTTCGTACCGAATTGCAAACGATTTTCCGATTCAATTGAATGATTGACAGAACACGGTGTCGCATTCCGTCGCGAGCTAATTAACCCCGTGATGCACAATAGTTAGTTATCAACGTGAGTTTGCAATGCTAAGTGGCTCGCTTAGATGATAATTGAATTTGAGGTAATTATCAATTATGTTACCTACTTACTATTTTATATCAAGCTTTCGCATTGATGTTAATAGTTATTGGACTTTAGTGCGTGTATATTGAACAAGTTGTATTGTTACTCTAATGCGGACACCACGCGCTTATGCATTACTGTGTTAACCTTTGAAGGGTTTATTCTGCACACACAAATAATCGAGGTATAAATGACTCGATGTGTACACATGGGAGTAGCGAATAAGGGTTCGCAAATAGTGTTCGTATCGATTTCAAATCGAATAGTTCGAAATATTTATGTGATTCCGATCGCTTCCAAATGTTTAAAAATCGAACGTTACATTCGAAATTCGAACGACAAAAACATTCAAATTTGAGCCACTTTATTTCTTTATCAAACAAAACTCATTCAGACATTGGTTTATTGAGTGTACATTTAATTCAACACCGCGGTCCATAAAACCTGTAATCGTGTCTGTTTTTGCTTTATCCGGCAATACCTCAACCCACTTTTATTTCACTCTAACCCCGTCGTAAAGATGTTATCACTTGCAACAGTTGACTTTATTGTGGCGTCTGATTAAACATTAAAAATTGCAATTTTAGCCTTTCTATTGCTAAATAATTTTTATTTCTACACAAAATTTAGGTAGAATGGTGAAGAATGGGACATTAATGAGGAGATAACTTGTAAATATTAAGACACACAGCTTACAAATGACTCTTAAAACGGTTATTCTTACAAACGGTTTATACGTGCGTTATAAGGTTTCATACGTACAAGTAATTTAGTTCGTGACAGTTGAGCAATATTATTAGTAACTAAGACTTTAACGTCACCATAAATAGTCATAATGTAACTTCCAACTTCTATACTATTCGCACTTATTACTCATTATCCAACTTCCACTCCGCTCTTATCCACAAACTCAAAACCCACCCGCTCAACAGCACCGCAAACAGCAAATTAACTCATTGGTTGTAATCCTGCTAATTTTAACTGTTATTGCAAAAGTTGCGACGCCGGTGTCGCTCATGAATAACGAATTCCTATTCACATTTGAATTTTCTATGCGAACAACTGTGTTTCCAATTTCTATTACACGTACAACAAAGTCGTAAAATTCACACCTGTGACAAGAATACAATAAGACTCGCATTTATTAACTCAGTAGCTGAATGATAACTGAAGCTAGTGATTTAGTGTTCAGCCTTCCGCTCAGGCAGTCCTGGGTTTAATCCCTAGCCGCATTACCTTATATGAAAAATATGCGTTTTAAGATTAAATATCACTTGCTGCAAAGGTGAAAGAAAACATCGATTAAAAGATTGCACACCTTGGAGTTTTCCATAATGTTCTCTAAGGCGTGTGAACTTTGCGTACCCACACTTTGCCAGCGTAGCAAATCATGGCCTTAACCTTCCTTATTGTAAGACAAAACAGTATCCCACAGTAGAACAATAAAAGGATTAAGAATTCGCGATTTACGTGAAATGTACGCTTTTATTAATAAACAGACCAATTTCTAAAAAATATTTATATTTATAACAGAAATGCTTTGCCAGTATAATTTATAAAGTCGTATGAAGTTTAATAAATTAAGTAATTTAAGATTTCGCTTAGCGCTCGGTGTTTAAACAGTTAAAACTAAAATTGAAGTGAGCTGAAAATTTTACACTTAAATACTCGGAAAAATTTCACGAGATTTGTACTTTGTTAGATAAATCTAAAATACTAACCAATCTCATTAGATTGGTTCGTCACCTATTGGTGACTATGACTAAAAGATAAAAGTGAAAAGTATAACTTTCCAATGTTTACTATCGTAGAGACTTCGCAAAAATAACAAAAATTTAAAGCAGTTGTTACAATAATCAAATATTATCATTTGTTAACATAAATACACTCAACCTTTAAAACATTTTTACTAAATTATACTGAATTTACTACCAAAATTTTATTAATCAGTTTACATTTGTAAATGGTTAATAAATTCTTTGCATAAAAACCATTTTCGCGTGGCACGCCGCGGTGGGTAGACACGTGCAATATACTCATATCTCGAGCGGTAGCGCCTGCAATTCCTCAACGATGAAGCCATAAAACCAGTTAAAAGAGCAGGAGATACTTAAAAAGAAATCCCGCACATTCTTATATGACTTTTTCTCTTTTAAGTGAATCCTCGGATACGAACTGTATACTTACTATTTTCATCTTCCTTCTGTTCTATTTATTTGTGTGTGTCTATGTTAGGTTGCTTGAGCACTGATTGCATTTCAGTAGACAAATCACACGAAATATCTCATCACCAACAACTCTTTTATCATTACAGATTTCACCCTTTGGAATGTCACATTTAGTTCATGTATTGTAATTTATTTACAGGTGTCATTTATTTTGACTTTTCAGTTTAAGTTATTATAAGGATTTATAAAATGGCACATTAATATGTACTAGCTTAGAGCTTTATTCTGTAAAAACCAACATTAAATTTAATTATCCAATCCAGCTGTGTAACTTCAGTGAAACTCCAGGTCATGAATAATATTTCCGTAATATATTTTAACTCGGTAAAATCTTACGACAGAAGTTAGACAGAGGGAAATATAATGTAAGCTGTAAGATTACAAGCACTTTCGAAATTACATATTTATGACATTATAAATAGTATTATTTTATATACGAATAGGTTCTGTGCAAAAGCGAATATCAATTACCTTGCAAATAAGGTATAGTTAAAAAATCCAGAGTAATCATCATCTTGAAACAGATCATCTTGCGGTTACACCAGCACTGCAAATACCACTGCAGTTTAGCAGCAATAAAAAAAAATTAAACTCGGATAAGTGGTCTTGCACTTCATCGCGGATGATCAACGTGACAGGAGAATTAATATATAATACATTACGCACAGACTTACTAACCTACTCACACATTATCTGAACACTGTTGGATACTGGCATTCCGATTACTAAAATCATATTGCTGTCGAAAACTATCTCATATCTCATTATCAACAACAAATGCTGATTGACTTTTCTCCACAAGCATAATTTTATCTTGAGATCTGTAATCTTAAGACAACGTTCAATTAAAAAAGTCTTAAGATAGTCTCAAAATAATATCTTAAGACTAACCTGTATAAAATAAAATAGAAAACAAGTAAATTACAATTTGAGAAACACCAGTTAATCTGTTTAGTGCGAATAAAGTACCAGGCGCTCATAAAACTGTCTAGCAATAAAACCTCAAAAGTACGGTTTCGATGTTACAGTTTTCATACAACGATCTAATACAATATAATACACATTAAGAAGCTACAAAGAACAAGATACTTTCAAGACATTGGGTAATATATTCTATGTATTCCTTTTACGGGTAGGCAGAGAGCACCGCGTGAAAATTATCTCCATCGTTGCCGGCGTGACTTGCTTTTTCTAGATTAATCTCTGCCAACCCCAGAAGAGAGCTGGCCACACGATGTAATTATGAATATAACTTTTACATGGTCACAATAAAAAAAAAAATATTTTCTTTGAGTAAAAAAGTTTAATTAACGACGCGACCTGTTGAGATATTTTAAATAATTTTAATATAATTTAAATTATATCCGGTGATGTTAAGCGATACGGTGCTGTTCTTGATGTCTATTAAATGGTTTTCTTTAAAATATCCTCCCTACGATAAGGTTTTCCGCTAGAAAACTCTCTAGTAGCGATAAGAGCGCCTATTTTTCTCAACCTACTTTGTTGGTTATTATAGTGTTACTCTCTCTTATGTAACGGACAATTATGTATTTTGTAATTAACTAAGCGTTTATATATCTGACTTCATTCTATAGAGATAGAATTTAGTTGGTTTTAAAGGTGTTATTACAGTGTCATTAATTGTGCCATGTGTTACTTTACGGAAATGTAAAGGTTTCATGTGTTAAGACATTTAAGACGTAGAAGCGACAATAGTTGTCGTGGCCGCTTCATCATCATCCGGCCCGTCATCGTCCACTGCTGGACATAGACCTTCTAAATTATTACCTAACAACTTCCATACAGTATTTACCTATATATCTAGGTTGTAAAACGATAAAATATCTAACATTATAACAATATTTCCGTATTTAATTGATTACTTACAAAATACAATAAAAACGCCATACACACAAATTAGCATCGCGTTTTTCGTTAAAAAGTTCCACAACTGCTTATTACGGAACTTTTCTTATTAAATAAATATTTTCTAAATGAGAGCTTAACTTTTTATTGGATGAATTCCTTTGAAAACTCCAGAGCTGTTTGAGAAGTAATATTTTTTAACGTTATAACTAGAACTACTTACTCTTCTAAATTTAGATTAGAACTCTTCATTAACTTTCCAGTTGCAGTGTTGTCAACTCTTGCCGCTTAACAGCATTGTGGATAATGACACATTTCAATTTTATTCTAGTTAGATAATGACACATTTCTAGTTTTTTCAAAAAAACTTAAGTTAGATCGTAACTATCGCTCATTTGGGACAAAAAATACTCTGGTTTAAGGTATTATTGTACATATAGAACTGAAAAATATATGACTAATATCAGAAAACTAATCGGCACCAAAAACTATTTCATGTTAATGTTATTCAATACATTTAAGTTTCTCTTTACAATAGCTTAAAATACACTCGGAACACACACGCATATGTATCTATGAAATATGGGGAGCTTTAAACAAATGCATCTAAGCAGGTACTAAGATGCATTTATTTAAAGCGTAGATATATACATAGGCATGTATTATAGCTACGCTTTTCAGATTGTTTTAACTGGAAATTTGCATTCAAAGTTTGAAGGGACTGGTAAATGCTCGGTGCTTGGCGGTAAAATTGTAAGTCTGTAAATGTAGTTTGGGAAATTGAAAAAATTAAGCAATCTCGAGTTGTTATAATTATGTAT
>DWFV01001485.1:0-11151 GCA_018246775.1 Parelbella machaon machaon | reverse complement strand
ACACTAGCCAGTACGCTTACTGAACTGGAAATTCCAGTTAATTAATTCCGTTATTATAATTCCATTAATTTAATTCCGTTATTATAAATTGTCTTACTGCTAAGACTCATACGTCTTAAAATTATAATTGTGTAAATCCTGTTGTTCCCTACTTGGGAACACGCTCGGGACAGATAACTGTCTTTTCTGGATTACTTCGTTCCTGCTCACTGACTGCTGAGCTGCTCGAGTGCTTACTTGCACTAACGTGCTGCGTGGTTGCTGTTGTTGCGGGACGCCTGCTAGCTGCTGCCTGCTTGCTTTTACGTGCTGCCTCACAGCTAGTTTCGTTGAGGAGGACTAGAGGAGAGTGCGGTATCCTAGACCGAATAGTGCAAACTAGTGTTGACCTTGACTCTTACCATAACGACCCTAATTATTCTTAGTTGTTACTCTTTTTATTGTGTTAATTATATGAGTGTTTAATAATTAAAGTGACTTTAATTGTCCTGGTACTTATTTTGTTCGCTACTTAAATGCGACATATGGCGTGGAATGTTTGGATCAAATAATTTTTGAATCTGACTAAAAAATAGATTTATACTGGTTCTTTATTTTTTTTAAAAATCATAAAAAACATTAATTTTATTGTCATCATAATATTAACCAATAATACAAATTGTTCATATAAAATAAATATTATCCATATAAATATCAGTGTGTACTTTTTTTGTTACCCTTCGTGCCTAAATGACTGAACATATACATTGGAAGCACTTTTTGATTTTGTATGTTATTACTCAGGTTCACGGGAACTAATTCGCGGGAAGAAGCTAATAATATTCAGAAGACTATAGAGATCATCCGTAATAAATTATGATAGCACCTCATAAATAAAAGTTGAAAAATAAACAAAGTATCAAAACCGTTCTTGTCCCTACTATATAGGGTTGCAATATGAACGATAGTGACGCCCCTATTAAATTCACGACTTTCTTGCCAAGCTATAGACCAGTCTTAAGTTTAATGGTGACCATTAAAATAATATTATTTTCAGTTTATTGTAGTTTATTGCATTGTAAATATTTTTTCTTATTGCTTCTTAGTACAAACCAACACATTCATGAAGTGACACTTCTTTAAAATCGTTGTGATTTGTAACTCGATGAAACGAAAATAAAATACGTCATGATAAAGAAACAAACCATACAAATATTTTATATAGAGTAGGACAGACCTACGGCTGCCTGTAAGCGGCAACGTCCGACGGTTAGAAAGAGAGAAACGATCTTATACCCTATCTATCTCACTACTCACGCATGCGTAGCAAAAAACTGCTTGTTTTCCAAATAATGAACTCTCGCTAGCGCTACCTGTGCGTGTGCGAGTAGAAAGAGACAGATAGGTAGTGTCATTGTATTTCTCTTTTTTTCGATGGAAACATTTTAGGCTGCCTCCCTACTCTATGTATAATATCTCTATGAAACAAACACATAAACATATATGATTGAGTTGGAGAGAGAATAAGATAGAATAATTAAATAATAGTAATATATCGATTTATTTTATATTTCAATTAATTATTAAATTACTATTATAATATTAATCAGATCAATATTAATCGATTACATTAATATATGAAATAATTTTTAAGCTTGGTAAAAAATAATCATCATCAATATCAGCTTACTCCCCTCCACAGTTGGACATAGGCCTCTGCAATGGCACGCCACTGAGCTCGATCTTCAGCTCTCTGCATCCAACCACTGCCAGCCACTTTGTGTATATTGCCACTCCATTTAGCTGGAGAACGTCCTACGCTACTTTTGCCAAGTCACGGTCTCCACACAGCAAAAGCTGTGTGTGAATTACACACACACCCTTTTTTTTAAATTTATCTGTATTATTATTAGTGTCCAAAGACCAAAGATATTTATACTGTATAATACATAAAATCTACTATTTAGCCAACTAATTTAAAAAATAAAAATTATCATTTTTATCAATACTATGTTGAGAGAACATTATTATAATAAAGTTTTAGCACACATCTTGAATGCCTTTTGATGTTATAACAAAATTACATTCAGCATTTACTAAATCGGGCGCAAATACAATTTTTAATTCTCTTAGTGTAACATTTTGTTCATCTTCATTTAAGTTTTCTGAAGTTTTCCTGATCCATAGACGATATGAAATCATGTTCGACCAGGCTAGGCCCAGAGAAGGGTGCAATATATTAGCTGCATTGTTAAAATTAGCTGTTACTTGATTTATACAAATAACAGTCAAATCATATGCACTTGCTATTTGCAATAACATTATCCCGAGCTCACGCAAGTCTTCTGCTCGTTGTACATAGTTTGTGGTTTCACACCTGAATGGACCAGCAACAGAGTCTATTATAACCACAGAGGCTTCATGTTGCTGTAACAGTTTAGGTAGTCTTACTCGGACACATGATAACAAATCGGATGCCTCATATACATGCTCCACAAACACATTATTGCTAAATTGATCAGAGCATTTATTAATGCTTTCATGTATTTGATTGTATCTTGTTATAGGAAATAAATCTTCAGTGCATATGTACACACTACCTTCAGCTGCATTTCTAGCGGCTACCTGCATCCCAAGTTGAGTTTTACCAGATCCACTTTCACCATAGATTTCTATTAACACACCTCTTCGAAAACCACCATTTAATAAATTGTCAATTACTACACAACCTGACTTTATTTTATTGTGTTTATATTCAAACAATTCTTTGCATGTTACACTCTGTGGGCTCAAATGTTTGGCCACTATACTTTTTAAAAGTGTTATATCAACTTTTTTCAACCCTGTTAGTTTCTTAATATCCCATATGGAAAGAATTATAAGTTGTTTTGGAGTGCAGATCCCAGCTCTTTCGATGATGTCAAACATAGTTGCTGGTATTATTTCTTTTAAATCCATTGTACTATATCGTTTTATCTTTTAGTTATGTAAAAAAGTTTTCTTTACACTGTGTAAAAATATTAAGATTTATAGAAGTTGAACATGACATAGTAAAGGTTTAAGCTATCATTAACGTTTAGTTCTTACAATACAATATTTATACAGTCATTAATATTCTCCAAAATAATAATCTTAATGTTAATCTTCAAGTATTGTTTGTAAGCTTTGAATGCTTTAAATCTGACAATTAGGCCAACTTGTTGCCAGATTATTGATGGGATGAAAGTTAACAAAAGGTAGATGATGGTATATTATATTATAATATGATCTTTCATGCTGATTGTTTGCTTATGATTAAAAATATTTGAAAGAGAATTTTATAGTTTTATCTATCTATATAATTTTGTTAAGAACGTTTATTTAAAGTTAAATGAACTGGTTAACTTTCGTAGTTTGACCACATAGCTAGGCAAAAATGTCCTGAATTGGAACTAAAATATTTGATTGTTGGCAACACTCCTACTGGTACGTCAATTCAGTATACGAGTCATTTCAAAGAGCTGCTGTTTTTTGTGTTTATTTTTAATTGTAGGTATTTTGTGGTGCTATGGGTGACTGACTATTGTGTTCACAATGAACAAAGTACATTATGAATACAATTATTGTACAGAGGTTCAATGACGCTAAGTTGAAGATTTCCTAGTCTCAATGGTTTGAAATAAAATAATTTATCAAAATTTCGTTACAGCAGCATTATAAAAAATAATTTTCATTATGAATTTTAAGAGGTAAGAACCGTAGAATACAATTTAATCTGGCACTGGGATAAACAAAAACAGGAACAGGATTGGCGATTTACATTTCGTAATAGTAATTGGAACTGTGGTATTTCTTTTGAGAAGTAACATGGAATTAGTAAAAATAACATTCAAATAAGAACTATACTCAATGTAATAAAATTGTTATTTTAATGCTCGTTATATTCGAAAAAAAAATGCGTCTGGTAACCCAAATAGTTTACAGAAGCAGTGCTACCAACTTAGGGGGTTTCCTCCAAATTTAGGGGTTTAAAAAGTTGAATGGGATTTATTTAGGAGTGTTATATTTTTAGGGCATTTTTTTTACTCTAATAATTAATCAAACTAATCGCTGCTTTATTTCTCCCTCCAATTTCAAATTACGCGGCTAAGAAAAGGTCGACCTTTTATTTACACAATAGACTTGCAATTTGATGGTATTTTATTATTTATTAATTATTTATAAATGATCATGTAATTTATGTAATAATATTAATTAATTATTTTATTATTAATTATATTTTTTTAAGGGAATCTCGCAGTAATTTTAAGGAATTTAGGGGTTTTTAGTAGAAGCTTTAAAGAGAATTTTTTTGAGTTGGTAACATTGTACAAAAGTCAATTTTTGAAATTGTCAATAAAAGTATTATAATACAGAAATAGAAAATATTGAACTTATCACAAATGTTATATTTATCATAATTCGTTAAGTGATTGTTATTTTGTCTTTATGTTAAAGGGATAAAGTTTAAATTCCATGAGATGTCATTGACTCGTAGTTTATATAGTGCCGGTCTGGTAGCGATACACTTTCACCCCGCAAGACTGATTCGCGCGCCGCCCGCGATCAATGCCAGCATCAGTACCTGTAGAGTTGCGTGCTTTGCGAGCGTGTCCACTCCTTCCACTAGCAAAAGGAAAATGGTAAATTTTACATAACCTTGATGTTTTTTACTTGTACTTCCTTATTTTAGTTTTGTTAATTCACAATATGTGTTGTTTCCAAGAAATGTGTAATAAAACAAAGTTTTTTTAAAGGATTTATTTAAATCAGTTTTACGTTTCAAATTCACTACGTATGTTTTAGGCTGACAAACTGAGTTCCCAAGAAAGAGATGAACAGCTCCAGACACTCCTCCAGTCTGGCTGGAAGGTTCAAAGCAATCGAGATGCCATAGAAAAGGAATTTATGTTCAAAAACTTTAATGAGGCATTTGCATTTATGACCAGGGTTGCCTTACTTGCTGAGAAGATGGATCACCACCCAGAGTGGTTCAATGTTTACAACAAGCTTCAGGTATTCTTCTATTCTCTATTAATATTATTCTGGATCTTGTGTTTATATTGTTCTGGAAATAGAGACATTAGTAATTGTATTGTAAGAAGTATTTTAACTAAAAGGTTATAATTTTATTATAGAGTGACTTCATAAATTTTATACTAAATATTTATCCCACATATACTGGCAGGATACATTTTTTTATTTCTAACAGTATATACAGGTTTTATTTTTTAATTTAAAAATAAATTAATATTTCTCCAGGTCACACTGTCATCCCATGATGTCAATGGATTGAGCAAGCGGGATATTAAAATGGCTACATTTATGGATAAAATTTTTCAGTAAACCTGTTATAGTTAAAACATCAATGTAAAAATGCATGTAAATTTATGTACCTAAAATACTATATAATATATAATTGTTGTAAATGGTTTTATTATTTTATCTCCAGTTTTTAAAATAAAATATTCTCATTTCAACTGTTGAATGTAAAGACTACATAATATATGTAGTTTTTAACTGTATCCAACAGAAGTGAAAGGAAACATGCAATGACACAATGTTATGGAAAACAGTCATTGTTTATTGAGTTTTTTAAAGGATATTTTTGTCATAGACAAGTCTTGAAACAGCTTCAAAGTTTTTGTTATAAAATGAAATATATTGTTATGTACTGTTCAAAGGAACAATTGCTAGTAATTTAGTAGCAACATTTTAAAAGTAAGGAGTTTTTGTTCAATTTATGTATTATGAAGTCTAATCTATACTGTTAATCACTGACACCTTTAGTACATTTACGTTAAAATGATTAAATACGTATTGGCTTAAAATTGACATAAGATATGTTTTTTCGGGGTTGCCTGACTAGGCAATGCAATCACAATCACAATCAAAATATGCTCACTCACTGTTCTATTGTGGGGCGTCATCGTAACAGTTGTAACGTGGGAGTGTATTACACTCCTCTGCCTACCGGTTCGGGGATTAGAGACGATGTTAAGTTACGTTAAATTCTCATGAAGCCTTTAAACGGAAATCGTCAATATAAAGTAAGTGCCTTTACCAAATTAGTGGTTTTTTCATACCTATGTCTAACTCAGACGCATTTCCTAACATAGCACGGGCAGGTCCTCTTATCGTTGAAGGGCTCAGTCTCAAACGCCGAGGTGCACGGATACGCGCGTTCTATAATCCTTTTTAATTCTAGCGCATGTTCCAAGCCTCTTGTTTCGCATACCAGTTTCATCTAAAAAACCAGTTATGTTATAAACGTAATTTGCATTGTACATGCAATATACAAAGGAATAAGGTTCACCTACACGAATTACACCGTGTATTTTGTGGGTGAACCTTAAATAAATAAATAAAAAGTACAATATTACTCCAAATAAACAAATCTTTTGTGACGTTTCTATTGACTGGCTCGATTGTTGTGGTTAATGAATGGTACAGGAATCTATATTGTGATTGAATGTTAAGTATTAGGATTCAGGTATTTTGTTAAATTGGTACTAATGCAGTGATAGCCTAGTGGTTAATAATTCAGCCTTTCACTCCGGGGGTGCTGGGTTCAAATCCATGGCGCTCACCTCTTTACAAAAGTGCGTTTTAAATTTAAATATCACTTGCTAACGGTGAAGGAAAACGTGAGAAAACCTGCACACCTTAGTATTTATAAAAAAAATATGTTTCTAAGGTGTGTGAAGCCTGCCAACCCGCATTTGGCCAGCACGGCAGACTATGGCCTTAACCCTCTCAATATGAGAGGAGACCCATATTCCAAAAGTGGAATTGTAAATGGGTCGATTATTATTTTGTACCAAACTAGTGATGTCGCCAACAATATTAATTACAATATAATGCAAGTTGGGCTTTCTAAACAAGCGTTGACGGGTCCTTATGGAACAATCGTTATGGTGGTAACCGGTACCGCATGGTTTTCCACACATGCGTTCTCCGAAATTGCCTTTTCTGGCCACTTGAGGCTAGTCAGACGGTCTTGTTAAAAATATAATAATTACCTTTTTCTCTTAAGTTTAAATTATTAGACGTTAATGGCACCCGCGTCAGTGATCGCGGGTTAATAAAAAAAATAATTAAATGATCGTTCAGACGTTCGGTTTTGTAAGAAAACACACTCTTGCAAGTGCCGACGACGACGCGTGGCTGCGGCATTCCGATTCTAAACCGCGCGAGCTAACACTATTGAATAGTATTGGTGAATAGTGCAGTGTCTAATACTAGTACAGTTTGCGGCTGCTGAGCCCGGTGGTCGTGGGTTCGTCTCCCCCCCAGAAAAATATTCTGTCTGAGTGTAAAAAAGTCTATGTAAGTATACGTGTATATGAAGTTTGCCAGCCGTCTGGTTACCAGGCTCGCTCAATCCTTACTTTGGGATCAGATTAGCTGTGTAAGGTACTTTTCATTGAATTTTTTTAATTCGCGTTTTTTGTTGTTTAACATTTTTTATCAGCACTTTACTGATGTTACTATCAGATAGCTATGACTACGTACCTCAACTGTATAAATTTCGTTTTCAACCCAAACGTGATCTTGAAATTCTCGTATCACGTTGTACCCTCCACTCGCTAAGAGTTTCAAAAGCTGGGCATTTGCTTCCGACGTGTCTCTTATGCCAACCTGTATATAATTAAAAAAATTAAAACATTCACCATTTGACTCAATGGAAACTTATGTCGAACCGTAGGATGATAAAAATGTTGATGATGACGATGAGATGCTAGATATTTCCAGATATTCTACGTTTGATCAGCAATTTCTATGCTTTTATTATATTTCATAGATAAAAATATATTGTTGATTAAATTCCAGGCGGTTTAATAGAAGTCCTGGTCATAATTTCGTTTAATAGCATGTATTAGTTTAATACCTAATAAACGTAGTAGAGGCGAAAGTTGGCAAGGATTATCGCAGATGGAATATTTTAATTTCAATGAAGAATAGACATGACCATTTGTATGTTATTTATGAAACAACACGCAACCTTTCCGTTAGGTTTACGCATTGTAATTAGAATGAGATTAAGTAACACTAAGGGCAAGTAGGTGTGGGTAAAGTTACATACTTTGAATTTGACCAGTCGGCCTTCAGCCGCGAGTCCCCTGTCAACGCAGCGTGCCAGCAGTATGAGGTCAATATTTCCTCCCGTCAGTAAACACACCACGCTGCGCGGGAAGTTATTCAACAGTAATTAGACTTATTCATTAAAATAACATTGTTTCCTGTCTCTTTCTCACAGTTTGAGTTTTCAACAGTAGTTGAAGTTGTGTAAAAATATCGTTATTAACTTAATTAAAGTTAAACATAAAAAGAACAATGTTTTCTCTCTTTTTCTGTTAGTTTGAACTTTCAAGAATATTTAAAGTTAAGGGTAAAAGGTACATTGTTTTCTGTCTTTCTCGCAGTTCGAAGATTCAAGAGTAATTGAAGTTAAGCATAAGAAGAATTTCTTTTCTGTCCCTTTCACTCATTAACAGTTTGAACTCGATATAGAAGTTTTATGACCGCAATATTAAGTTTTGTGTAATTAAATTTTATCATATTGAACAATATAAAGAATTGAAAATCGAGCTCGGTGGCGCCCTTTTGGCGCGGCCTAGGTCCCGCAGGAGACGAGAATAAGCTAATGATGATGATGATGATAATGACTATGATAATAATGCTATGAGAGAATAAAGACCTTTCAATCAGATTAGTTCTTAACTAATTCTGTGGACACAGTTCTAGTCTGTTGTACTCAATCGACTTTCATTCTTTAATATAAGTAAACAGAGATATCATGAGAGGATGAAGTAACTTTATTAGGGGAGTATTTTTGTAATTTGCGTTTATTTAGTGACAATAACTAAATACTTAAGTTCGTTGTAGTTAAGAACTGAGACGATTTTTAGTTACTTTTTTAATTTAAGTTCAGGGATAAGATCTCCGAGAATAGTAGCCAGAGTGCACGATGCAGCTCCTTCCACCACCAAACGTTCTTTTTCAATCAAGTGTAGAATGGCACGCGCTATCCAGTCTTCGTTAACTAGAAGCTGTAAATAGGAAAATATGGCGGATGGCGGGAATGTCAACCGCCATTTTTTATTCTTGTTTGTCAAATCAATACTTGTAGACTCAAAGGCCATGAAGAATATTTGAGTGTAAAAGTCTTTGAGTCTTCTCTTGAGTCTTTGGTCTTTTACTTTTCTCCCAGGAAGCGTTTTAATAGCCTTTTAAGCAAAAAGTTACTGCTTGTTTCAGTTTTTTTGGAATCGTTTTTTGCCAATCCTGTAAGGCCTCTGTCAGGCCATACGTAAATCTCGAAAATATACATACCTACAAGATATATTATGCAAGTCTCAAGTTATCGTGCACAGGTTGCACACACTGATAAAATACAATTAATACCGAAAATGCTTTTATTCAAACGATTAATTTGTGATTCAATCGTACCACATATTGCAGGTCGTCAGTCTTAATAAATACACCTACATTTGTGTAGGTACTTATATAATCGAAAAAAGAAGTTTAGTAAAGCAAAAATAGAAAAGGTAACCGTCAACGACTAAAAAACGGAATTTAACAAAACTCATCTACATTTCGTTTGTATTATAAAATATGTATATTTGAAAATAAAATAAAATATATTACCATTTTGTCAAGAAGCGGCTGAACAATGTGGAAAGAATTGACGCCCACGTTGGACACGGATATGGCGTCCGCCAGCGATGGTTCAATCGGACTGCTGATGGGATCGCCCTTCTCTAATGAATTGAAGAATACTGGCATTTTCTCCGACTGCACCCCCTGCACGAAATAGGTAATAATTTATAATCGCCTCTGCCACATTAGTCGAGTCTTTGCAATCACACCTGCTAATAGAGAGGTCCTGGGACGAATACCGGGTCGGGTACTATGGGATTTGATGTAATCAAGTAATGGTCCTTAATATTTTCTGGATGATTCTTATTTTGATACAGTGACTAAAATTTATGGTACTAACATATACTAGACAGCTGGGTCGCACATGCTTGATGACGGTGGCGACAGCAGCGGCCAGGCCGCCGCTACCGACCGGCACTATCACCGCATCCACACACGGCACTTGGTTCAGTATTTCCAACGCCACTGTTCCGTATCCAGCCAGGATATGAGGGTGGTCACGGCTATGGAAGAACTTGCAGTTGTTTTATATTTATACTTTTTGTACAGGTAAAATAAATAAAAAAAATAAAAAAATAAATAAAAAAAATCGTTTAAATAAAAGGTATTTATATAGAGTTTCTGTATACGAGTATGTGTGCATGAGTGTGTGCGTGTTCGAATTTGTTTTGTTTGCGAGCGTAGAGTTTACGTATATTTATTGTTTAACAGTACCTAATTGGTGAAACGTGGGGGTGTCCTATATTCCCCTGCCTACATTTTCGGAAATTACAGACATAGTGTTACGTTTACGTAATAATATTCCGTTTTACGCACCCGTTTATATAAGTAAGACCTTTATCCCTTGCAATAGCCCGCGCGTATCTTTGCGCTTCGAGCAAGTTGTCCCCTTGTACTACGACTTTTGCGCCAAAATTATGACATCTCTGCAGTTTGTTGATTGGAACGCACGTCGGCATCACAACGACCACGGGTATACCGAGCCTCTGTCCATAGAAGCAGATGCCAACAGCTTGATTGCCTAGCGATGCGATTACCACTCCGATCTTCTTTTTATCCAGTGCCATCATTTCCAATACGTTTAAAGCGCCTCTCTCTTTGAAACTGGACAAAATAATTAGAAAATTTCGAATTGATATAGCGACATATTAATAAAGAATTAAATAAAACAATTGTATATAACTAACGAAATAACTAACGATACATTAATACACAAATGTTGTTACTTAATTAATGGCAACACTAACCTTCCAGTTCGTTGTACGCTTTCCAATTTGTAGAACAAGTTCATGGAAAATTCGCGCTTGTAATGTGAGGTCTGAAATAGATAATTTGCTAGCGCGGTCATTGCTGTATAATTTCGCAGAAGATTTAAAATATTACAGTGCTTAGATAAAATATAGTTAGGAAATCTGCACACCGCAGAGTTCTCCATAATCATATCTGACTGCATAAACACTTCCAACCCGCACTTGGCCAGTGTGGCACAAT
>DWFV01001484.1:0-11151 GCA_018246775.1 Parelbella machaon machaon | reverse complement strand
TCCATGGGACTTAAACATAACTGGTGAAACGTGGGAGTATACTACACTCCTCTGCCTACCCCTTCGGGGATTACAGGTGTGATGTTACATTTTTTTTTATTAATAAAAACAGTTCATTCCTTTATAAAGGCATTATCTTTTTACCTATGAAGCAAGTAATCTCTAGTTACTGAAGCAGTATATATGAGAACTATAGGCAAATAGAATCTCTAGATATTGAAGCAGAAGTATAAGGATTATAGACAAATAGGTTCACCACCTATTCTATGGGACTTAAATGTAACTTGTGAAATATGAGAGTGTACTTTGTGTTTTCATGTATTACATTCCTTTGCCTACCTCTTTGGGGATACAGGTATGAGATTACTTTTTTTATAGACAAATGGAAAAATAGTTTAAATTATCACTCTTTCTACCATTCTAATTAGTTATGATACAAAAACAGCAAGGAATTGTAGGAACTAAAAACTAAAGACTGAATTGCAGGCATGTTCAAAGTAGGTGAAAGACATGCATTGGACAACTGTGGGCCTCAATAATAAAAGTGAAAAATAGTATAAAACTGTAGATCTTTTTTATGTTAAGTGCTTAATACATCCTATGGACTTCCTGTACAATAAGTCTACCACAGTTTACAAAATGAATGTGAATGGATAGATGTGCTTTGGCCACCTGCCAACAGAAGAGAACTCAACAGCACAGAAACTAAAACATGTAGGAATAGGTTTAATAATTTTACTCAGTAACCTGAACCCCATTAAATTTGGTTGTTAGCTTCTCAATCAGATCCTTGGTATTTAAATTAACGAATACATAAAATAAAGTAATAATACATAATATAATCCACATATCCACACATAGATTAAAAAAAGACATTGTAGATGATACGAAATAATTAAAAAATACTGTAACCTTCTTAGCCATTCTTTTATCTCAGTAACTTAAATTCTCTTAATAGCTTTCTTGTAGGGACACCTTAGTAAAACTTCTTAAGCACATTGTACATTAATTAAAAAATAAACTTAGAAGATATAACACCGAAGCAACCTACTTTTAAAAATCTTAAAATGGATTTGTATAAAAAGCGCAAATGAAAACACAATGTTACATTTAAAATCATCGAGATACCGCCAAACACAGCAACTTGGTTAAAACTATAAATAGATATCAGAATCTCAACACAACCAGTTTTGTCGGTGCAAAATTTCCGCAAATAATAAAATGTCTTTACTGGGTTGTAATTTCAAAATGTAAGATACAAAAATTATTCATAAACATAAATAGTTCATTTTTAAAAGTGAAAGTAGAACCTAAATACGTTGACAAGCATTATACAAACGTTTAAAAACTAAAATGTAATTTATGATAGGAGGAATACGTACTCCACGGAATCGTATCTGGAACACAGCACTAAAACAAAACGATTTTTACGAAAAATGATAAGCTGCATTTAGCTAAAATCCTATAAACACAATCACAAAGTACACACAAACTTGCAGTACAAATAGACTGACAGCAATCATACTTTTTGTAGCAGTCACAGATCAACTTTTTTTTGATAAGATTTTTCAACCCTGCAACTCTTCCTTTTGGCTACTCATATTTAATTTAAATAAATTAAATAGAATTTATAGCACTGATATGATAATAATTAAAAGATTTCTCATTTTAAAAAAACACCACGTAACGTCAATGCGCTTAGCCTTGAAGCTCAGGTAAGTCATTAAAAAATCTCAAACCTGTTTCTCGAAATAATCTGAATTTATATTTTTCTAACGGATTTATTAAATCATTGTTGCAGTAATGCGTTTATAAAAAATTGCGTTTATTCAACAAAATAAAACTATTATCGTGAAAATATCTGTTTAATTTTTTAACTGAATATATTCAAAACTATTAGGTTAAATTAAATTACGCTTATATTACATTTTGATATCTATTAACTAAAGTAACGTTTTATAATTTACTAAATATTCTATTTAAAGAATATTTAATTTTATTATCGTTACATTAATAGGTTTAAGATTTAAATAGAATAATATTGGCTCAAATATATTTTAATAATAATATTTCTTTATATTTTCATATTCTCTAATAATTTTCTGAGCATTTTTCTAAATTGCCATCAGTTCATGCCTTGTTCATGTATTTTTACAAATACCCAAACGAATACTCAGTTGACATGGTTTACCAGAAAACGAAGAATTCTGGCTAGTTTTGTAAAATAGCTTTTCAGTGAATATTTTGTAAATTTATAGTAGTGGAACGTACGATACATTGACATTTATGGCTATCATTCGTGACAGATAATATTGTTATATTCTTGGTGACAAGCAGAAGTTCTGTACATAGAACTAAATAAAACATATCTATAATCTACCCAAGCTTGCAATTAATACATTCTTTCTCAGATAATATACAATAACATAGAAAGAAAGTTATCAGAGATTATTTAGTACTTAATAAAATGAATATATCTATAGAAAAAAAGAGGACTGATTGTCCTGCTTTTCCGAAAGGTTGGCAGAGAGAAGAAATATTACGAAAAACTGGACTCTCCGCGGGCAAGATCGATGTTTATTATTACAGGTAAACATAGATAAATAGGCTAGTTATCCTGGATTTATATAAGGAAATCTTTAAATATTTATTTTCATCTTCTAAATTCATAATTATGAGAATTTTCTCAATGGACGTAAAAACTTGTTTCTAATCTAATGATTCTGTAATTTTCACTGTCAGTTTCGATTGATATTAGAAAATAATAATGATATCATGGTTATTTTAAAATACGGAATTTACATGGTTGGTTAAAATTAGATCTTTGGTCATATGTGTCACTGAAATTTTAGATGTAAATATTTCAATCAAATATTTAATCATACATTGTTACACATTCATCACTAAACAATAATTTAATAGCCAACACTAACAACTACACCAGTGCCCCTCATCTGACTGGCTTAAGGTATAATAAATTTTCTATAGCCCAACAGGTAAAAAGTTTCGCAGTAAACCCGAGCTAGTTCGTTATCTCGGTGATAGTATGGACCTGTCGTGTTTTGACTATCAACAGGGTCAAATAAACACAATGCTCCTGTGCAAGGCCAAGAAAGCTCGGGCTCAGTTTGATTACAGGTTCCCATTAGTGTCATAAATTCTCTCACTTGTGTTGTGATCATTTAGTGCAGTCCTGTGCTTTGTGTTACATACTGTATTTATTGTGCTATGGAGCTTCATAGTTGTCAGTGTGCCTTAGTATTAATATTGATGTCACATATGACTTCATATAAACAGTAATTATGTTTTATTAATTAAACAAGTTGTTTAAAGCATAGTCACATGTTGTACAGCAATATTCATGTTTGAACAGATCACTAGAAACATGCACAGCTTTCCGTTTGATATGAATACTGCCACTTGGAATATCAAGCTTGATATTTAACGATATTTAAAGTCTTGTATTCATGTAAGCACATTCCAGCAAAAGAGATTTATAAGTTGCCTTAACCAACACAAAGGAAAAACCAAATTTATGTTAAAAAATGCAATAAACATTCAAATATATTTTTTTTGCATGTATATATTATATTTGCATAGTTGTTTTGCAGTTAGTACAAATTTCCATATAACTTGACAAAATATATACAAAATGAATACTGCAATCATTCAAATTTATGCACATATCACTACCAAACACACATACAGTTACAAAATTTATTCTGTACATTCAATTGATCATTTGCTCGAGTGTGCTTATTTGTGTACAAGGTTTATAGCTTACATCTTACCATGCTTTTGTTTGTTGCAAGCTGTTTAGGTTTTGGAAACCTCAAAAATCACTTTAATATATTCGTAACAATAAAGTTGACTTCAAATATATAGAATAATCTTCACACTATTACTTAGTCTTAGAATTTTAATGAAACCACAACTAGTAAATTTCTGTTTAAATCCAGATCCTTAATTTTGTAATGTTGGCGAGTTTATTAAAAATGTGTACATGCATATTAGAAATGCCTAATAAGTACAAGATTTGATGTGCACTATTTATTTTCTACTGTCCTTTACGCTTAAATTTTAATTTGGATAGACAAACATGGTGGTTCTGGGGCAATTCTTTATCTTTAATGTTTTTTATAAATTCATAAATTGAGATAAAGTTGCATTTTCTTTTTGTTTAAAGTGTTATAAATAAATTGTAAATTCCCTAGATTAAAAATGTTTGTAGTATTTTTCCGATTTGTGCCATTTTCCCTCACAACCCATTTGGTTGACATATTTAATGTGCTTCTTGGACTTGGTGATGTGTTCATATATTTGTCTATTCAATTAAAAATTAAGTATAGCACTATTTTCGTTATTACTCATTGTTATAATACTTAGAGCATTATAATTATATAGCATGACATGATTAATCTCAGCATGGAGTTGTGGTGTTCGTTTTCATTTGTGTTTATTTAACTAAGGTAAGTAGATGTCATTAGAAGTAACTGTAAAACTTTTAAAAAATATTGTATCATTCTTTGATGGAAACATGATAGCCTCTGTTCAACTGTAAAAGTACCATTTCAGCACATTTATTTCTCTTGGCAAGTGGTAGTTTTTATATCTGGACCCAATGGGCAAGATATTCTTATAAATGAGGTATTTCCATTTCCATTGGTCCTACCATTTAACACAAATTGCGTTCAGCCAAATAACGGTCGGATGAATATTTCAACAGAACGCTATAACTAACATCAAACAGCTTGTACACCCATGTTCAATAGCCATTTTTTACACCGATATCATTGAATTTGATCAATTCTGCTAATAATATCTTGATTATTTTCTTTTGCATAGAGATATGCTTGTAGAAACATAGAGGGCTGGTGATTATGAAATTTTATTATTTAACCTTTTCATACAGAGGCGTTCGCTCAGACGCGTCGCTGGTTCCGCCAATACGTCAAACTGCATCAATTTTCAAACAACCAGTGACGGTATACAAAACTCAGGAGAGCAAAGTTAAGACAGACCTAAAACATGGTACACAAGAAAAACCAAAACAATTATTTTGGGAAAAACGACTGGAGGTATGTTAAATGCCTTTTGTGGATTTTGTTATGATATCGACATTATTATAATTCAGCTGCTATTACCATCTGTATGTTAAAACATCTAATGATGAAAAGAAATATATAACCTAATAACAGGCAATCTGTCTTTAATTTAATGACCCATTTAGTACAATGATCATGGAGAAATTTCTGGATTCGATTAAAACAAAAAATATCTCTCCTGGTCTTAAATATATGTATTTGTCATAGTGTATTCATAACTCCTACAAAATTGTTTGCCGACTTTGGTGTCTCATGGGAACTAGACCATGATGAACTTCTCTCTTTTATAACTGTTAATATAATGAGCCACCCTGAAACTGTCTGAATTGGGTATTTAAATAAAAACCACTACAGATATGGTAAGTCAAATGAGTCTAAGCAATTGAACGAAGCAATTACAAAAACACATTCTGTCAAAATATGCAGTGTGCAACTTCAAACACATTAATCAAATTTTATTATACGATTTCAGGGGTTGACAGCGTGTGACGCCAACGGTGTTATTGGCACTACTTCTTTACCAAGGTATATCAAACCACTGGGACCATACAATTCAGATGCCACAACGATCCAATCTCTAGCCACCGCCCTTCATGTCTCGTCACAACCTATTACAGGTAAAAAAGAAATATCGAGCTTGTGTAGGATTTAATTAATTATAAACTGATGTAAAACAATTATCATCCTTTGGCATTTTGTAACAGTATTTATGTATTTGTTTTGTTAACCAAAACATAGCTTAGTGGCAAAATAAAAGAGATATATAAAAAGCCATTTATAAGAGATTATTCCATACATCTTGTCAATGATTTTTTTTACTTTGCGGCAGATAAATGAAAGTAGTTACCCATAATTATGGTAATCATATCTTATTTTTAGGTCAGAGTGGATCAAAGCAAATAATCCTCGAAAATCCGGGCGTTTTTTTAAACCCTGAACAACCATTAATCGCTGCTGTGACAATAACAAAGGAGGACGTAAGACGCCAGGAGGAACGCGTAAACCGCGCTCGAGTTCGCCTACAGAAGGCTCTAGCGGCCGCATAGGGCTACGCCGGCGACGGGGACTCCACTGCGCAGTACTCCGCCGCCGATCTATTCGACGAAGGTCCCGTCGACCTTATTATGCCAGGACCGTCAGATTACTCGGCGCCTTCACCTAAACCAACGCATACTGAGTCGATCCCAGAGAGCGATGAATCTATTTTACGACAGTAAATTTCTTATTTACGTACGTCATCGGCTTGTAAAATTTTACGAAAATATAAGCTAATAATAATCTAATTAGGGTTATGTAATGTGTGAATTTAGATATGTTCAAGGTAGATATAGCAATGTGAGATTGCTTATAAGAGTATGGTTTATTACATTTAACTGATTACGAAGACCACGGTAGATCTTTTACCTGTAACCAGAATGTACATTTTTTCAAGAGTTCATAAGTTTATATTCTTTCTCTTTAAACATCGTGCACTTGTTCATCCGCCAAACTTTTTGAGATATATATTACACATTGTGTTGTGCAGAATATTAAATGATTCCTCCTTCAATGACTTCAAATAATAACAGCATTTTACCCGTTTTACATTTCCAAATATAAGTATACTGTATTACTGTCCAAGTGACTACATTATATGTAATTTTACTATAAAATAGCTTTATAATTAATAGTGAAAAATAAAAAAATATACAAAAGCAATGTATTTTATTTTTTATTTTAATGAAATTGAATGTAACAAAAGCATTAGCTGTGTCATTTTATACCTACTAAATATAATACTTATTAAAATACAATCACAACCATAAATTTTTTGGCTTAAAACATAGATTGATTTAAAATTATAAATTACAAAATGCAAGTATAATCATGCTGCATTACCAGTAACGGTGTTGCAAATAAACTAATGAATTGTCAGCAACATTTGCATGATGTTAGCAGCAGTCTTATTACATATAAGACTGCTGCTTCAAAATAATTAGGATTTTAGAGGAAAAACAGATTATAATGTGTGTGCACAGCTCACACATTAAAATATTAAGTGATCCCAAGTTTGCTTTCTGCATATAGTAAATTAATTGCTTGCAGCGACAAATAGTACTGAAACCTGCAGCAGATTAAAGAACTAACAATGATGAATACCACCTTTAAGTACGTTTAAAAAATCATGAATATTTACCAAATAATCATTACAATGAAATTGAATTATCTGAAACTTATAATGTACGGATTGACCAGTTCAAGTAACGGATTTTTATTTATTTTTTCACTATGATAAGTTTAAAAATATCGTGCAATGTTATAAAAAGCTATTTTAAAATATTGAGGAAATGAACTGGCAAATTTTTTTTTTAATATTGTGTTTAGTAAAATGTTTAGTGCACAAATGCAAAGTACAATTTGTAATTAAGTACCATAATAGAAGCCTCCTAAATATCCTTATTTAATAAATGCTTAAGTGAATGGACACTATGATCCCGTTGAACCCTAAGGCCACATTCAAATGTAACATATAAATATTATTTTTAATAAATATCATACAACACTTATAATTAATAAATTTTATCTACTGTGAACCCTTATCATAGAAGTGTTAATATAAAATGAATTCAAGAACAGTGGAAATACTAGTCAGTGTAACCTTACATAATGATCTACAAATATACTTGAGAGATGTCAAGTAAAAGACTATTGTTGATACAATGTCAACAGAATGTAAATGAAATTACCATATTGCTTGTATTAGTGTGATATTATAAAACTATGAATAAGAATATTTGACGTGAAAACCTAATTTTGCATACAAAGTAAAATCATGAAAGTTGATCATGTATAAGGTCTCCAACAATAAGACGTAATTGACATACTGATTATATAATACTATGTAACATTAACAAGACCATAAAGTTCAAAATAATTGAAATATACTATTTAAACATGAGAAGATATTACAATATCCGTTAAATAGATAATATATTTTCTAATTGCAATTATTATTATGAAGAAATTCTTAATATAAATGGACTTAAGTTTATTATTAAAAGGCCACCTGCTTTATTGATTTAGAAGCATTAATTATTAAACTATTGCCTAATATCATGTGCCTATCACCATTTTTATGCCCCACTGCTAGGCATCATCTCTTCTTACAACCAGTAGCTGCCTGGAGCATACCAAATCACACTATTCTAGTGTAGAGATGTAAGTTAGAACATTTAATATGTTGGAAGTTTTAAAACCACCCTAAGGGTCTCCAACAAGGTTTACCATAGTAACAAACTTAAGCTGAGCTGACTGCTTAATTTGATTTCTAAAGCACTGAAATACTATTGAAAATTTGTCCATAATCATAGTTATAAAGGCTGATCTTACAGTACTTATTTTAAAACATTGCTTATGAGTTTAATATTTAACAACTATAAGAATTTCTTTAACTAACTCATAAGGAGTAAATGTAATCGGTTGAAAGATAAACCTACTTTAGAAATGTAAAACATGTCTTATTATTCAGCTATACATACAACACAATACATGATATGTCAATAAAAGACAAAAAAATTTACAGATGATATGACTGGATAAAACCATGGATATTGGAATGATATAAAAGTGTGATATGTATTGATTATTTGAACCAAGCGAATAGATCAAGTCCACGGATAAAAATTTGAAAACAAAATAGTACCTACAACAAAGTATCCAATAAAATAGCACTGTATCAGCCGTGACATAAAATCTGGCATTCTTCTGGATATGATAAACGTTTTCCATCTGCTGTACATATTATCTACTCCTTCTAAATTAGCAATTGATAAATGATGGGAAGGTATTCTTTTTCCAATGCCAATACGCCGAAAGTGTTCATTAATTGTATTTTGGTCAGATGTTGGTGTGGGCCCAACATTCATTTTGCTAGAACATATCCAGTAAAGAATGGGACTGGCAGAAGCTAGCAACCTAGTGGACACTTGTATATGTACAAATATTATACAAAATATTGTCAAAAACATTACATGCACAACATATACAAATAAGTTTGGATCATTGGCCCCAAAACCTTTACAATATTGCTTTGACCTGTTGGGAATCTTGTGAAGATACCCGAAATTCAATATATTGTCCCTTAAACCGAGTCTAAGACATAATCTTAAATTATTCTTAATGTAAGACATGCAGTTCAAGATAATTATAAATAAGATTGGAGAAGCAAGCATGAAATTTGGTATCTGTTTGACTTCATAATATTTAAAAAAACCAACATTCCAATAATGCTTTTGAACATAAGAATATGAGAGTGGAAATGAACTGTTACACCAGGGACTTTCTGCACTACCTGGAATTACATATTCAGGGTTCAATAAAAACTCTGGCAAGTGATGCTGATTAGGCAAACAAAATTTAAAATAATTGTAGGTCTGGACCAACAAGAATGGTAACAGAGCAATTATCACAGTTAGGCACAGTGCACCACATGTAATGCATAATGGCAAAACTAGAACTGGGAGAATTAATCTATGCTTCAGGGTCTTGTACTTATAAACTATTTCAGGTAAAGTCCTCTCAATCACATTTTTGAAGCTGGTATATAATATAAAACCTAGATTGACAAGCCCATTTGATCTAGTTATTATAGAAAAACCTGCTGGTAATCCACTGAAAATATCAATACTCGCAAACCTTAATGTTTCATTTTCAGTACACTTAAACATTGTATAGAACGATGTAAATGCAAATAATGTCTCAGAATATGGTGCTGAAAAGAATATACTTGCTGGATTAACACAATAGAGTATAACAGACTTGTATGCTTTACATTCACTGCGCAGAACTCTCAAACTTAACTTATGTAACACATCTGCTGACTTGATGAATAAAACTAAATTTATAATTGTTGCAGATATCAGTAATGTACTGTGAAAATTAACATAAGATCCTACAATGCTACCTATCATGTATGCGACGTATCTAACAATTAATGGAAATAGTGGTAAGAATACCAAACAATTTTCATATGTGTATCCATATTGGGCAATATGTAAAAAATATTGTGAATCCCACCTCTTCATACCACCCAATATTTTCTCTACAATCACATCAGCTTTCGTCCTGCGAAGCGTTGGATCCTCGGGACTAACAAAGACGTTGGCGTCATGGTCTGGAATCACGATGTTGGATACAGCTTGAAATAATATTATAATCACTCTAGTACTAAATGCAAACCACAGTATCTTCTGCCTCGGTGAATACATGGTATAAAACTGAAAAAACAACATTTGTAACATAAGTTTGTGTTATAAAATAACTTTGTAAATTAAAAGATTGCAGTAATTGTATAGCTAGCCTACCGCTGTTTATTATCAGCGTTCAAGTGTTGTATCTACTACAAATCAGAAAAATTTCACTTAATTGTGCTGATTGAATGAATTTTAAATATTTACATAGTGGATTTCTAACAAAACGCTGTTCTATTATAAAAGTTGTAATCGGTATATAAAAAAACAGAAATTGACAGACGTCAGAATAAATATTACTTGACAGATTGGATTTCATTCGATTTCCCTCAAACGATCCAAGGTATATTTATTATTATTAGAGGCGATTATAACAAGGTATTATAACTTTTTACAAGTCATATTTTTTTAATTGTTGCAAAAAATAACATATAGGATTAAAGATTTAGGTTATAAGATATATTTAAATTTTTATTCTCTTGTACACAACAAATATTTCTAAAGTCAACTGCATTCCAAAGTCTTTGAGTCGGTGAAAGTTTCGACATATAGTATATCTAGCTATGAATCGTTTTTAATATACAGTTAAATATATATGCATGCAGTTGATTCAGAGGCTCCAGTCAGAGCTAGGGATGTCGAAAATGAAAAAAAAAAACGTTATATTGATCTATCGATATTTGTTTAAATATCAATATTAGCGTCGATATATCAAAGGAAAAATATCGGTATATCCATATATCGATTAAATCTCAATAAACACGAAAGTATTTTACCAGTATTCCTTTTTATTAGACAAAATTACAAAAATATCAAGA
>DWFV01001483.1:0-11159 GCA_018246775.1 Parelbella machaon machaon | reverse complement strand
CACGGATCCAGACTCCGAGTCACTACTAGAAATTCTAAATTAGAAAAATCCAATAGCACCCGACCCGGGATTTGAAGCGGCAGTCGCGCTTGCAACCGCTCGACCAACGAGGCAGTCTATTATTAACACTCATAATTAACAATATTTTTCGAACATCTGTGAAATATGACAATAAAGTAATATTAATAACTTTTTTTTTGCATATCTACTATTTGTAGAGAATAATAGAGTTTTTGGATATCATTTTAAAAGTTTTTGAGTTCAATGTCACAGCCCACTCATACATTATTCTCATCGCACAAATGCAACCATAAGCACACAATTCTAGGCCAAGGAACCGGCAGTAAATATGAGACTTTAATAGTCTTTTGAGAACATAATTATACAAGCGATTACCGCCAACTGTGGCTGAAGAAATGAATCATTCAAATGAGTACTAATTTTTCTTTATTTTCTATAGAAATAGGATTAACGTATCTGTTGATTTATAACCAGCCAGTAACAAAAGCTTTAATTTGGAAATGTATGTATATAGGAAAATGTTCCGGATATAAAGCCTAAATATTAAGTATTTTCATGACTGTTTATTCTACTGTAAAAAAATAATTTCTAACTTCTTTAGACAATATCCTCAGTTTATTTCTTATTATACATCCTTAATTCGTTTCTTAGTGGATAAATTGTTTTAAAAAAAAATCAAAATATTCATAGCTTCAACAGAATATGTTCTACGTTAAATGATCTGTGAACATACAAAAACAAGTACAATACATTTATTTAAAAACTACATACTAACAATACAATACAATACAAACACTATTATATACCATATAAAAATATAACCAACAGCATATTTATAAACGAGAATGTTCATAGACCAATACGTTGCAATACCCTTACAGTACAACAAAAAAATAATTCAACGTGCAATCTCTTCTAAATTAACTTAGCGTCTCTTAATATAGCTGGCAAATTAGATCTTAATATAGTCTAGATTATGTTTGGACGTGTCTAGATCGGGCTGGAACATATTTAGCGGCGCGAGGCAAATCAAACACTCCGCACTGAATGGTTGTTCGGTCATACTCCACCGCGAACGTACCTTGTTTAACTATGCTCAGGCTGATACAGTTCGCTCGAAATAGCAAATTACCGCTGAACCAGTTCCCACGGCGGTTCGCTACGTATTCGAGGCACGATTTTCTGTATTTGACATGAAAATATTCGTTACTGGTAGGTACTGTTAGCTCGTAACGAGTAATTTTTGATTAAGTCACACGAAATATTCCACGTATTTACATTGGAGTGTGTTTACTTATTTATTTTTTTTTATTTTTACTGTAACATCTAAATTTAAGTAGGTCGTACAAAAGACGGATTTAATGCTTAGTGGTGTTTTTCTCTGAAATATATTGTGTCTATTATAAATTAGGCCCGAAAGTGCCCTGTATAAAATAATAACAAAGTAATTATAATAAAGATACTAAAAAGCAAGAATATAATGATAATAACAAAGGAAGGGTATAAAAAATATAAAATAAAATACTCTGTTATCTTCTTATAAGATAATACTACAATAGGTTCTGGGAATAATGCTAAAGAAAATATTTTGTAGATAGCAGCGGCTATAGAAAACGGTAAGGTAATAGGTACGTATAAAATCTTATTCAATAGTATACATAACAAAATATAGTCGTAATATCATAATCAGTGCTCCCTGCCCACCCTGTAAGGTATAATAATAATAATTATCTGCCACTATTAACGTTAAATACATATAAAATGTTTCCAGAAATGATAAGAAGAAATCATCTGTTTGCAATATTATTTGCTTCATCTTCTAGGTAGAATGCTTTTTAATACAGCAAATATTATGCAAGTATTCTAAACATACGGAGCATAAGGCTTGTATTGCCCGAGGGGGTGGGCAGAGGAGTGTAGTACAATTCTACGTTTCATCAATTACTTTTAAATCCTATGGTATAAGTGCGAGTGGTGTCTAACCTTACATGGTAGAAAGAGATAGTAAATCCAAGAACAAAGTAAGAGGGACCAGTCCCAAAAAGAGTCACTCTTGCGAACGAAACTGGATTATTTCATTATAATATGTCTGCCTACCATAATTGGACATGTTTTGAAAATGAACAACTTCGCTAACAACCTAAAACAAAAAGTTGTGTTAACTCGATAAATTTCCCGGAAATATACCCACTAATTGGACAATGGAGGTTTAAACGTTGTTAAAGTGACTCTAAACAATAAAGAAGTCTACGTGTCTAACGTACGAAATTACTTTCGAACGAAACACAAAACGATACATCAAAACGGGCTTCAATTGGTGGCCTCGACTAATGGGTTTCGTAATATTATGAATATTCCAAAAGAGACGGAAGTTGCCGGACTTGCCCGAGGCCGAAATGTCCGGGCCACTCGGAGTAATTCAGAAACTGAGGACCCTAAAATTTTAATTACGCTATTCTTCTTTGAATGTTTGCTTATTATTCCAACGCTTAGAGAACCCATTTGCTCTGTAAGTACCCTTTGTCGTAAGATGGTCTGCGTATTTACTTATTCGTGCTAGCTTTTCGCTTCCCACACCGTACGCTGAGTCCCAGATATTTTGGTTCCGCAACACTCAATGCTTTATTCTGTAAGCATCGCATAATACATTATATGTATATATACAAAATATACGATACGTGGACAAACTACTTTATTGTACTAAAGTTCTATTACAACGTAGTATTAGGCATCTGGCAATAATTGAAATAGTAGTCAAATTTGTTTATTATATTTATTAATATTTTTTGATTATATGTAATATTAATTTATGTGTATATAAATATGTATTTTATCGGCTGCCTAGTTACTATAATACAGACTCTGTAGAGCTTGGGTTCTGTGTACTGCTACGATATAGTAATAACGGTTAAATACTATTCGACATTACGCCGTATATCCAAATTTATAATTTCCAGAGAATTTAACCTTAATTAAGTACATTTACAGAAATGCGTCTAGTTTTGTAAATTTGAGAGAAACGGCAACGAAAGTAAGTATGAAAATTTTAAACTGACGAATTAATACTAACTTCAACGGAATGTTAATATTGCATGCCGAAAATATTTCAACTCCAACTACTTATTAAGTCAGACGTTAATATAGCGGTGCTCAGAAATCGTGACACCAATGAAGCCAGCGCACAAACTTAACCTCACTTTTTCCGACGCTGACTTTTAACTTGGCAAATGAATACCAATTATAACAGCAATCGTCTAGCTTGGCAGACCTCCTTAGTGAAATCGTTTAAAGCCAGATATAGCCAGCTGGTGGGTGAGTCATCACGGCATCTGTATGGTATTTGGCAGCGATGAGCACGCAACAGGTAGATACCGCGTGCCAATGGCTGCGGAGGTGCCAACAGCTCTACCAGTTTACGAACCATTCGCGTCTACCCTAAATGCTCTGTTAACATGACTTTTACGATATCGCCTTGACAGTTCTTGTTCTGGCCCGATTAATGGATGGACCGAACTACGTGCAAGATGGCCAGATCGATAATGGCTGGGACTCAAGTAAACAAAAGACGCCCCGAGGATAAAACGTCGGCTATATTATTACATTGTCGTTCTACATGCTTTCTTTGTAGTTCAATCTTATTTCTATATATACTAAGAGGGTTTACCACAGAAGTGAAGAATGGCACATAAAAGTGGTCTTTCTATATTTAAACAAACGGGTCGTATCATTTGAAAATGACCGCAAACTACTTAATTTTGCTTAAAATTAAAAAAAAAAAACGCTTTACTTAATAAGAAATTTGCACCAGGGTGTTACAATTCGTGCGTTGCAAAGAACAAACAAACGTAAATAGATTTTAAATAAACACTCTTGTGTGTTAGTAACACACTATTCCTACATCGATGTTCCCGTAATGTATGTAATAAATTGAGTAACTTCGTAAATAAAATCTTTAGATTTGTAATTAAGAAGACGCAATGTACTTTGATCATTTCGTTAAATAACATAATTTTTGATTATATCGCATATTACTGTTACGAGGGAAAACATAGACAACCGTGTAAACGATGAAAGCGAGGGCTTGAGTAAATAAATGAACATGTAACGGTTACATGATTCCGGTCTCATGTTACAGGGTATCTTTCGCAGAAATGATTACATTACACGTATCTTTACGTTGTATGATTTTGTCAACGATAATTCGTATCTTGTGTTTTGTTCGATACAAAAAAGGCATTATGGTAATAACATTATTCATACTTTATGGACTTGTTACATACTTTAGTTCATACACCGTTACACTACCTATATTTAGTCATAGCTTTTGTTCGTTCTTCGTTTTTGTTTTTTGTTTTCGTTCGTTCTTTTTGTTTGCTCTTTAGTTCATACACTCTCTTTGTTACACTCTTAAGTTCATATACATATTTATACTTTAGATACTAGTTATTATGTTGGAAAGTTTAAATCTAATAGCAGCATTTATGTATTGCCCCCTTAAAACTTTCACCCTCAATATTTTAAACTCAAGACGTGGAAGTTTAACAAAATATTTAATTATCTCGTAGTTTCTCAATAAAATTCCCGAAAATGTTTTCTTGGAATTTTACATATTAATAATATATGTATATGTTTAAGCATAATAATATAGATCTATATATTTTATTAGTACGTTGCCAATTTATTATTTAGTTTTATTGAATGAATATTTTTTAAATCGGATATCTCCGAAACTGTACTTTGTGTATGAAGAAAGTGATGAGAGTAGAAGTTCGTCAGGTTTTTAGGAATAAAATTATTTGGCTCTGGATACTTTCTACCTACTCCGTAAAGGACCGGGCTATGATGATATCATAATAATATTTTAATGAAAAAGCGAAAGTGTTAAAGAGGTGTCTATAAAGAAGAGAATTTATATTTAATCAGAGTTGTACCTGTCATAACATTATAATTTGAAATTTAATTTAATTAAGCAACAGAATGGAGACGTCCGGAAGCAGCTTGACGGCGAACGATAGCCGCTCGGCCGGCGACAAATGGCTTGTTTAAATAAACTGGCAATTTATTAAAATTCACCTTGTCACTAATTTAATATTGCGTTCAAGGGAATTTAAACTCTTTGGGGAATTCGTGAAACGTGGGAGTGCAATGCACTCACCTCCTTCGGGATACAGGCGTGATATTACGTCATTGTTTAACTTTCTATATTAAAGCTTCATTAAATTACATCGTTCGCAAGCTAATTTTTGGCTTATGAAAATATTAAGATTGAGATCCTCTTTGGAAGGCTCTCTTTTGGAAACTAACAAAAAAGATACATATATTTCTAAAATATTTTCTTTTTTGTCCTACCTTATATGGTGTGGAATTGTTATTAAAGGAACCTGTCTGATCTAATCTTGACAACTCCTGGCAATATTAATAGCCAGACAGGCTAAATGAATGAAACTTTAAACAATAACCGTGAAATGTCAGACAATTTATACTTCGTTACACTTAGAATATGTGTTTAATTACTTGGCTTCCGGTGCGAAAATTTGTTCTCTAGGATTCTAAACCCATACACTCAGCGAGGAGAAATCCTCCCGTGTTGGGGTGACCTATGTCCAGCAATGGCCTGAAAAATGCTGAAGATGATGATGACCTACCCTCATAATTTGCTGGAGGTTTCTTCTGAAATTCAATACGTACATTCAATTCTTCAAATAAATTATTACCTTAAAAGAAAATAAACATAAACGTAAGTGATGAAACGTGGAAATGTACTGCACTCCTCTGCATACCCTTTCGAGGATTACAGGCGTCATGGTAGATATATTTTGACATTTTTGAATAAAAATAGTATGACGTACATAAAAAGAAGTAATTGAAGTTAAGATTATAATGTACAAGCCCGTCGGACGTCTGGACGATAGACCGATCACCGTTCGCCTAACAAATGAGCCATTTAAGCCGTCCATTAGAGTCTGCTCTGGGATTTTAAATTTAATACGGCGACTACATTCACTTATTACAGCATAAGCGATATTATGTTCTATATGGTTTCAATCTTGCAATACTGCTTTAAAACATAGCAACATCTCGCATATATTTATCCGTAAAGGTAGGCAGAGCAGTTTAGTGCTTTTCCGCGATTCACTAACTTCATAGTTCCCTTATTTCATAGTGGAACGTTATAAGTTCTACAATAGAAAAGGGAGTGATACCATTGCCATACACTTAATCCCGATTTCACACTGTTACTGGAATTTCATGTTAGAAAAACCCAATTATGAAATCTAATAATACTACACGTTAGACGAATAATAAAAAATATTTATATATTTCCATCAATGTGTAAATAAAGAGTGAACTTCATGTAAATATCAATACGTTAAGTTGATAACTTTAGCTCTGCGCTTTCACACTTAAATCCGGAACGGAAAATGGTGCTTGGAAGTTTTTATTAGTTTACCGTGAAGTGCTCGACCTAAAATCTATTTGGAACTGTGCTAAGTGATACAATTTACACAATTTTTAAATAAATTGTGAAAAATTAACTTCAGTTATGTATGCTTAAATGTACATAGAACATGATAGAGTATACACACGGTGTTATATACATTATTGAAGATATATTTTCCATTTATTTCAGTGCTTTTCGCTGTAAATGTTTTAGTAAGTCATTCCTTTAATTGTTCCTCAGTTCTATTGATACTTAAAAATAATGTGAAGGTCGGTATATAAAGCTAATATTACAAGAAAAGTCAGTATCGTAACGTTTCAATATTTCGATGGATTAAAGTATGGCGATGTAATTCTCGATTCATCCGACCCAGAATTCTTTTAGTATTCAGATTAAAATATGCTTCGCTTTGACACATAAGAGGGAAGAATGTCGCATTAATCATCAATTCGCTGAACAGGCGCAACGCTTTTACCGCGAGCTGATACGTATTTCACGTAAATACTAATCGTTTTACGCGTCCTAACTCGGCAAGTTTCTACAGACATGAATTTATTTACATTCTAAACATTAACAGAAAAAAACAAATTGGATTTTTAAACTATTTAAAAAACACGTACAACTCTACCGAATGTAGAGTCGTTCAAATGAATGTCTTAAAAAATGTAGAGTAGCGTTGATTTATTTTTTATAATATTCCGCATCAAAAGCTGTGGAATCGAAACGAGTATCGAATTACAGCTACAGTAATAAGTAGAGCAGCGGAACGTAATTAATACGCGCCATGTAAGTTATGTTAATTAAGTTCATTGATTGGTATCGCATTGGAGTCGCGGCTGGGTGATGGAGAGCACTGCTTCTTAATTGTATCGGTTTGTAGCTGTTCCGTTGTCGAGTTCCATTTTCGAATTTCAAAACGTGTCGAGTATTCATTTGGAGTGTCAATTTTAAACAATGTGGTTATTGGTACTGTTAAATATACGTTGAAGATACAAACGCGCATTATCCTATTGCACGTGGAATTGTTTTTTAGATTGTAGATAAGCAATTTTTATTTATCTGACATAAAAGTTGTTTTTATACTTATATGGATATATGTATATTATATACGTATCTGTGGGTATACAATATTTTTGTCGCATAAAAAAATAAACCCACTATCGGGAAATGAACGAGACATGCTCTTAATAACATGTTCTCCTAATATTTATTACAATTTTGACATTTAACAGTTCATTTTTGTAAGAAAACAAAGAAACAATGGAACACAAATCAAATATTATTTCATACTGCGAAATCTAACACAGTTACTAACAGACGAAGGGTCACGCTTAACAAAAGAATGTATATTAACTTGATCCCAAATGGGCACGTCAGCCTCCAGCGAATTCCGTGCACGGGACAACGGGACACACGGTGAAAAGGAAAATAAAAAGTTTTTGTCACGGCGAAAAACCACAGTACGTTTAAAGGACAAGGAAACACGCTAATAAACCGTAGATAAGGGAGAGTCGAACAATAAAATAACGTTAACCTGTCGCGTAAGCGATAAACAGCGGTCAGCTTTAGATAAAACATTTTCTGCTCACTTCATTCCTTGCGAGAAGAATTAAACGATGGATAGTATTATTAATATGTTACCAACTTTGGGATACGCTTAATATATATAATTGCAAACGTTCTTACAAATTTAAACTAACGCAAAACAAACAGATGTGCTATTTTCATAATGTTGGAAAAATTATGCTTAAAAAGTATTTCGCGTCAGTTAAAAACGTATCAGGTTACTAGGTACGTACATTATTTGATCATGTACACATTTAAATACTCACGAAACGTTTAATAAGAAAATATTAATTTAGATAGGAAGCAGCAAAGTGGGTGCTTTATTGTCGTGTGCTACAGATTTCAATTAGCTGCGAGGTATTGAACTATCCTTGTCGGAAGCTGGCGCCCTCGTATATTGCTCAACACGGGCTATTAGCTGAATTATCCGCTTATAAACGATGCGCTAGTACTATTCATATTAAACTACGGCGTTATTTTAAGACTACAATAGTTTTGCTTCGAAAACATCGTGCTATTTACTTTCAGTATTATTACTATTAAGTTTTGTTACTTAAATCATGTGCATAAAATAATCTATATACATAATTAAAAAGTATAACTACATACGAATGTATAAAATGGAATTATTTTTGGTTATGCCTAATGAAATTTTCGATATGGAAAATTTAAATGACAGCTGTCATGTCACATTTGCTTCGTGTCGTGTCGTGACATTATTACCGCAAAATTCGTGTCATATTCAAGTGGGGTATTGGTATATTTGGATTCAAGTTTGGATATTTACAAAATACGTAATATTAAGTTATTGGCAAGTGACGACTGTACATGCGGTCAGATATAGAGTTCGATTTGATATTTTCATGCAAAACTATAAATAAATTTATTGATTATTCAACATCAAACAGGCTGGCATTGGTCTAGACAGGGGGCTGAAAGGTCGGCAGAGCAATTACCATCCTCCCCCGTGAAATCTGTCAGCTGTTATGTCAATAATGTTATCCCATTATGGGAGCGTAAAAACATTTAGTCTCTACCGCGTTAACAAATTAATATGTATTGTATTAATGGGCTGAGTAATTTACGAGTTTCAAATTGTATTTACCAATGTACAATTGGGAGAAATATGGGATTGTTTGAGGTGATATATCAAATATTTCGTAAGTGTTAACGTCTGTAAATGTTTTAATCTTTATGTGCTACGGCCTTATTCATTTTTAAAAATATATCTGTATAAAGGCATAGGAACAAATACATTTAAGAGATAAATAACGCATTATCAACTCGTCTAAGTCAACTGCTCAACATAGGCAAGCCCTAAGGGGATGTTTTCAATACTCCCCTAGCGAGTTGGGGATCGCAGAGCATGGCTTCTCGCGTCTTCTTCCCTTGTGCCCGTAGGCGGCCAGGGTATTTAGCCGTGCTTAGATAGGCCATGCCATACTGTGATTTGTGTGGGTTGGGGTCGGGGAAAGTATTTTTTCTTCGCCCCGTCACTAATAAGAGAGAAAGAAGATATGAATAAAAGAAATAATGACCAAAGCAAGCTCTTACCACAATGAGGTTAAATTTAAACCTTAATTATAGACTACGAATTCAAAATTAATAGCATATGAACTACAGAAAACAACATCGGTATAATGACTTAATAAAAACCATTTCACTTCTGCTAGTTTCATAGCATTAAAGCTATTGTGATGAAAAATGAGATTAGTGACTTTGCACACTGCAGTGTTCCCTCCGTAAATAACACTTTAATTTCTTTCACTTCATTTTTACTCGTCAAAAATGATAGAACGGATATTTTTAAGGTGGTTGTTATGATAATATTTATGGTGATGGTGGTGGTGAGAAAATGTAAAGAAATTTAACCCTTATTATCTGCTGAGCGGTGTAGCTGTTCATCAAAAATTACATATGGATGTACATATATGTATATATAGAGACGGTGCAAGCTAGTTTCCTTTTTACTTAAGAATTCTCAGCAGAGATCCAACGAATCGCTCTGACTCCGACGTCGAGATTAGCCGCGTCTCTCGCTTTATTTCAGAGCTAAATTTGTTCGCAGAAAACTGTTTCCCTACAGTTTACTATTTCCATTTCGCACACTGCAGTTGCAATCTAAGGCATTCATTCTTTGCTAAATTGGATACTGAAAATATAAACGTTGACGTTGTATGGTGTTTTCGTTTGATGAAAAAGTTGTATGAATAATACGAAAAATAGGAAAATATGAAGTCGTACAAAAAAACAAAAAGGTATTCTACCGTATATAACAGCTCATATCGTACCCAAAGCTAGGCACGGTTACTATGATTGGCTTAAGGTTGGATCATACTAAGATACGATGCCCCAATACGGTTCTCTATTTTAGATTAGGGTTCCGTACGTGGCAGACAGTTTTCTAATACTTGCGTACTTAGTCTATTTAAATTTAGTTCGTGCCGCCGTTCCCGTTCACACTTACGTTTTCTATCTTTTTTGTTAACGATATTTTTGATAAAATATGAAATCCCTATAATCAATGTAACTGCTTATTGCAATAAACAATGCCGGTTACAGTTTTCTTTTGGATAAGGGCACCGCTAGAGGCTAATATACTATACAACCGTTTCTACGGCTCAAAGGGCATGTTAAGCAATCGTTGATACTTGGAGGCGCTTTACATGCCCGCAAGCGTCTGTGATCGTGATCATTTACGTTTTTGTTCGTTACTAACACCTACCTTTATTGGTAACAAAGACTAAGCAACATAGCCCGGAGGTCTTATGTGGTCTGAACGTGTGCAAAGACTGCCATAATTAATATACAACATATTACTTTACTCGACACGCTCTGACACTGTCATATTATATGTTATATGCCATATTTCGTATCGGAACTCGAAGCAAAACGTTGTGCCGTAAATCTAACGCTGACTGATGTCTGCCGCCGACCGCGGGATTATCCGCTTGAGATACGGAAGCTCTCAGCTTCGTTACAACTGGAGCTTTAATGTTTTGTTGTTATAAATACTGGCGTAATATGATATTTTTTTTTGTCATAGCCCTTAGAAATCGGCGTACCGTAATACATTTGGCTTAATATATTTGTCTGGTGTACGTATTACGCGTACGAACCCGACTCGTAA
>DWFV01001482.1:0-11160 GCA_018246775.1 Parelbella machaon machaon | reverse complement strand
ACAACACTCGTCTACCTACCCCTTCAGGGATTAGAGACGTGATGTTATGTACGTTTAAGCGATACAAGAAAACGCATTTTCCATGCAAAACAAGTCATTCATCCTTATCTGTATATACATACGTACATACTACGTACTTTTGTAAATATGTTACATACAAACTAATGTATGTACGATTTTATCAGTGAATACGTGTTTATCGTATTAGAGACGTCCACGGGCTGGACACGCTTTCAGATAGAGAAAACATTCATAAACATTACAGTAATGTTCATGCGATTACTTGTCTATCTTGGTATTTTAATTATGGTAACAATCACTAATCATAGGAGTCATGTTGCTAGATTTTGCTTATTCGTAATTTATGTAATTGCTAGCACATATTTTACGTCAGAGTGTAATTTATCGTCTGATTACTAAACCATTTATTATTAATAACATTTCTTATTAAACGAATGAGACGTAAATGTTGAATATACAATAAAATCATCCAATTGTATATCAGTAGTCGTTTAATTTCTGTGATTCTGGATAAGTCATATACATAAGTACCTACCCGTTTGATTGATTGCGAGTTGATCGGATTTACGAGTATTTATCAGAGCTATCTGTATTCTCTCTTATATTTTTCTGATATTGTTATCTTTTTTTGTTTTGTTAATACAGTTGTTTCATGCTCATTTTCTAAGTCTCTGCCTGTCCTATGGGAAATAAAATGTTTTATAATCCTTCGTACCGACAGTAGATATTTTATATTCCGAACGAGTGTATCTTGTTACCGCAAGATCTGAAAATAATTGCTTGTAAGAAGGCGTATAACCAACTACAAAACGAAATGTATACTTATAATAATAAAGACTATTCTTAAAGATCACATCATCATCATCAGCCTATCTCAGTCCATTGCTGGACATAGGCCTCCCCCAATGAGCGCCATCGCGCCATGTCTTCGGCTTGTCGCATCCAGCATCTGCCTGCAGCCTTTCGCAGATCGTCATCTTATACTATACGAGTATATATTGATATTTTTTTATTAGCATTTTTCGTCTTAAGCCATTTTTATTCTGAATCGTATACATTCCTTTACATGAAAGACTATCTTGTTTTTAAAAGCTCTGTAATGTATTAGTAAAGAGAATTATGGTGATTGGTGCTAATTGAATGATGATGATGATGATTATGTCAGGAATTAACTCACGAGATGAGGAAAAATAAAGAAGGTGACTCTACATTTTAGATAATGCATTGCACTAGTAATGTAATGTTTATTATTATTGTCTTTTGGTTATATAATATAATTGATTATGCATCGAAATTTAGACTGTCAACCTGTATTTGGCCAGCGTAATATCCTTAATCCTTTACGTGCTGAGAGGAGACTCGGGTCCAACAGTGGAAGGATATAAGGGTTGATAATATACGAAATTTTGTCAGAAGCTTGTCGGCCATTTTATTTATTTTTCTCTCGCTTTGAACATTAGTTTCTAGCTGTTAATAAAACAGGGCCACAGTCTACAAAGAGACTGGTAACTCTCTTGACACGTGTCGCGGCGTTACTGTTGGAGTTGATAAGACACACAGAAACTTACAAATGAATAATTTATAAAGTGTTGTGTCTCGGGAACGTTAGCCAATGCAAAGTGTATGCAAATTTGCGATTGTTGTAGGTTAAATTAACTGTAGCCTAATTTGTATTACTTAAACACGTCAAAAAGATTTTGCAGAATAATATTTAAATAAAAATATTCTCTTCGAGAATTTGTACATTTTATACCACCTTCGTAAGATCGCGTAGCAGAATAATAAACGAAATTGCAATTTAACATAACACATAAACATAATATCTCACCTCGATTTCCCGAAAGGATATGTCATGCTGGTTACACGTCTCGTGTAATATGTGGTGAGCCTATTGCAATATACCTAGCACAAATCCGTGGTACAACTGGGAATATCAAGTTAGAAGTCACAATAATACTTTGCACCACACGGGGTCGAACCCAAAGATTTTTACTCAACAGTTGCACACACAACTCACAAAACCAACTACGCAACCACTTAAGATACACATTACGTTATTAACAATGTTATTAAATATAAACTTAATATGTTTATTTTTAAATTTTATTCCAATAATATACAAAATATCCGTTTCCAATTTTAATTAAAAGATCTCGGCTACAAAATTACCATGATCTGGTAGTTACTTGTAGCTTCGCTTGCGCTCACGTGGAGATGACTGATTTTACCGCACTGAAAAATATTTTACATTTCAAGCTCAATATTAAGTAATCACCAACAGAGCAAAGGTTTTTTAATTAATAATGAAATATCAATATGGATAAATTTTCATATTTTTTTATAAAGTAATTGCTACATGTATTGTCGGTGCTTTATACCAACCTAACATTTTTTAAGCAAATTAATTTATCTTAATTGCAGCTAATTAACTGATATTGTTAGTTCATCATCATCAGGATCAGTCTATCTCTTTCTACATTCTAAGATAACTTTCGAAATAGTATACGCAGAGTGCTATATACCTCATATGGAATACTAAAAATTCTAGACACAGGTAACGCGCAACAAAATATCGTAAAACCTGTCATATCACCGGAGCTCTTTAGTGGCGTGATTTGCGGCTATAAATAATATATACGGCGTCGTATATCGATCATTTATAATCCAGCCGTCATTGCCTATGAAACTTTTTACGCGCCCCCGTAGAAGCTTTCAGGAAAAGCGACCGTTTCAATAATTTATTATATTTCTATTTTACCATTTCTGTGACTATAATACAATAATATGATAATTGTAAGACACCTACAACATACCAACAGTGCAAAGAAATTGAAATAATAAAAACTATTGAGTACAATGCTAAGCTTTAATTGCGTAAAGTACAAAACAAATTGAAACAAAATAAGAAATTTAATTCAAGATAAAATATAGACAAGAACTTTAAATAATCAAGGAAGGGTTGTATAATTTATAAAACAGTATGTCAACGTAATAAATACATGAAATTATATGTCTGTATTGTAAATAAAATGAAATCTACGTTGACCGTACAAAGCAATAATTTAGTTTAAAAGAAACAACGGGGCAAAGCGCCTTAATTTCAAAACGACAAATGACTAACGCGAAAAAGTAACATCACACCTGCAATCCCCGAAGAGATACGTTCCCACGCTTCACAAACACCGTCTACGTCCCATCATGGAACAGGACGTAATCCTATAACATATTATATGTGTTTTTTTTAATATTAAAAGGCAAGGCAAACAGGCAGACGGCCCACGTGATGGTAAGTGGTCACCGTCGCCTATAGACATTTGCAACATCAAGGGCTACCAATGTGTTGTCTGCCTTGAAAGAATTTTTTCACGCTCCGTTTGAAGAACCCCATGTCATAGCGTATTTTAAACACGTCCGAAGGAAGTTCATTCCACAATTTGCAGGTGCGCGGAAGAAAACAGCGTCTGGACCATACTTAAGCTATTCTTCGCTATTTCTAAATTAGGTTAGGTTAGTTATGGTCAAGTCACTATATCGCAGTCTAGACTTGTCATTTAGTGCCTAATGATGCCTGTGAAACACGACTGGTATAATAACCACTACTGATCATTTATCGAATGTCTGGAAGCGTCGGGTGTCGTTTGAACTTAGATGTCGTTTACAAGTATGTCTTATAAACACTTCCAGTCTAAGATCGTTTAAAACGAAGGTAATTTTAGTTTAAATGATAACAATTGTCAATTTATGAAACAGGACATAGACAATGTTGGCAGTGGTTTAATTATTTAAGGATATTTTTATTGACAATGCTTATAGTTAATTTATTTCATTTAATACATTGTTTTATTTTAATATTATTTACCCAGCAGTTTAGTGTTATAAATTGATTGTAACAGATTGCCATTAAACATTAATTACACTGTTGTTCCCTTTAATTTAGGGCGTTACGTAAGAACAAAAAAATGTAATTGTTCCTATTGTGTTAGGTATAGCGTCTGTCTCACCTACACTCGTCTGAGCAGTGCAAGCGCGCGCGCTCCGCTTGCATGGCCGAGTTAAGAGCGCCGGGTTGGTCCAGCAGCGGCACCAGCACCACCAGCACGATCAGCACTATTACTATCGACACGGGGATGCACGATGGTCGACACCATATGCTTCGCTTTTTTTTCCTGTTCAACGAGCAAATTTGATAAAAAGATGAAATAAGGAAACTACAGTAGTATAGTAAAAAATATTGATGAATGTAGAATATCAGGTCTGTCAGGTTGCAGGTGTTTGGTACTTGGTGTTGTCTGCCTACTCGGTAAAAACCTAACGTGACGATAAATATAAAAATGAGCACAGTTAAGCTCTGTGACTCATAGAACCCTGTTTATATGTCCAACTCAAAATTGAATCATTTTAATATAAAATATACTTACATATGGGGATATAAAGGTTTTGTATAATAAAAATTAAAATAATAATGTCCACCCAAGTTTATTGTTAGAGAGAAATTATTCCAATAACCATTGTTGGTACAAAAAGTTCAGTTAACCTCAGATTAATCAATACTATAGTCAGCAAATGTAAGTAATTTGCTAATGTTAAGATTTTAATATGTTGTATTTCAGACAATGAAAATAAAACACTTATTGCTAAATCTGAGTTATGAGATTTCTGTTGACCCAATAATCTAAAAGATTTGCAGATATTATAAAAGTGTCCAAACAATTACCTAAGGTGTAAGCAATTAAAGAATTATTACTATAAATTTACACCAGATCCCTCGCAGGGTAAGCACATAACAGTGATTATCAAAGATCACTATTTCTACAGAGATGACATGCTTCTTCTATGTTCAAAATCAAAGAAAATAAAATCATTAAAACCTATATACTTTCCTAGTTATATATGATCTAAAATCAAATTATTTGGTATATGAAATAAATTGCAAATACTTCAGTAATTTACAAATTGAACAAACACATACTTATCATTATAACTATTTCCGTTCTCATCTCTCATCATGAATATCTGCTCCCACTGCTCCAGTTCTTCATCAGATGAGGAAGTGTTCCCCACACTCCCCGATTCTAAGACAGTCTGCAACAAGACAAATTGAAATTATTAACATTGAAAAATTCATCAACGACAGCACGCTAAATATACAAGTACTCTTGAAAGAACTTTTAGACTCGTTCAAAATCAAAGATTTATGAGATAAATGCTTTTTACATCATTATTCTATTGTTGCCAGTGACAGAAATAAAAAAAAATTGATATTGTGTTAATGAACCACCCACCGATTATAAATAAACAGAATGCCCAAGAACAGAAAACTTCATTCACAGAAAACTTCAGAAAATTCACCATACGGTTACATTCCATACTAGGAACATAGTCATTTATCTATATTGTTCCAAATTTTTTTTAGTTTGGTTTGTTAATAGAGTTCATATTAATAGTCTATTCACCAATTGATGAAAGAACCACAACCACTGTTCAGCCTGGCTCGAATACCACATATGTTTAATAAATACAATTTGAAATATCGATAATTCCAAATCAACTAGAGATATTTAATATGATATCACCATTAATACAGAAAAACAAATATCATGTTACATGTAAAATTTGAACGGCTAATGATAATTTGCCAAGAAAACTGTAATAAAATTAATCATCAACATCATGTTCATCAGCCTTTTTCAGTCAACTGCTGGACATAAGCCTTCCTTAACAAAAGCCATTGCACCCTGTCTCTTAAATTGAATATGGGAAAATTTTCTATTAGAGCATTTTTAGCATTTAACATGTGACATACTGGCTAGTTTTACTCACGATTGTTTCGTTCTCTTGAAGCTAAAAATTAAGTTAAGAAAATAAACATAATATCACGCCTGTAATCCCTAAAGTGGTAGGTATTCTTTCACGTTTCACCAGTTACGTTTTATGTCCCACTATAGAATAGGGTTAGTCTTTTGCGATACAGCGGGCATATATCCAAACTCCAAACTGCTACAAGGAAATTTAAGTAAGAAAAACCCAGCAGTACCAAAGCCGGGGATCGAACCCAAAACGTCTTGCTAACAGTCGCGCTTGCGGTCACTCGGCCAATGAAGTAGTCAGAAAATAGGTAACAAAATATTTTTTTTTAATCATTTAACTACCATAAAGTAAGTTTTTGTGACTGATTTACCTATTATAACATAAATCTACATTTACAGAAAAAGTAGTTTACTATTTTTGAATAATTACAAAGAATTTATAACAAAGTAGTACAAATAACGAAACAAAAACTTTCAAACTAAATTTAAAACGTCTTATGATGTTTTTAATGTTCTGTGTTATGTACCCCATAGCGAACACTCAATAATAAAGTATTTAAACTTTATAGAAAAAATTAAAAAAACATTTCACAAGTACGTTTCACTTTCTTAAATTTGTTTGCATTGCATTTTGTTATGACATTTGATGATATGGCATTATTTGTCATTTTTGACACAAACAGCATTCTATCATTGTACTATAGCATAGATTATAAAGAACTTGAGACTAATTATATTCCGTAAGATCAAAAATCATCACGCATCAAAAATTATGTACTTATATATGAACACTGTAATTAAGAATCAATATATTTTACTTATTATCACTCACGTCACTAACATTTTGTAAATTAGTAAAATATAATTTATTACCATTTAAAAAATGTATTTTCTAAGTAGCTAAGTGTCTAAAGAATAGAATTGCTCTATACTAAATAAAAATAAATCACTGTCCTTCTTCTTTGAAACACAATCACTAATAGAACACTTTAATAACTGCATTTTCATATATCCTGATGTTCCTTTCCTAGTCGTGTAAGCGCATTAGTGGCAAAAATATTACTGCAAAGTAGGTGACGTAGGCAACTACCGCATTGTACATGTGCATTTTAAATACTAGGTTAGTTCTAACCGCAAAACTATTCAGGCCAGAACTGTTTTAAAATCTGTTACTATTGTTCCACGAGTCAATTAAGTAATTAACTCGCATACCTAGCTTTTGATTTTGCTGCTAAAATAACACCTGCTATTATAATATCTAATTTAACTGTTAATATTACATAATAATATATCATTCAATTAAGTAGAGTTGACTTCACATTATAATTATAACACCCTTATTAATTACGATTCATTCGTCCGTCGCCAAGTTATTATTTTTACTTCAACAGAGAATTATATTCGGTGTTAAATCAATAGATTACAAACTAGTCTTAAAAATAAACATTTTAAAAATAAATATTTAAATTTACTATTACATCCTTAATGAAATGATACTTCTATGACATAACCGAGTGTCATTAATAATATCATACTCAGAAAATAAATAGGTAGAGGTTGTAAGTGAAATTTGTCATTGGTTGAATTTATTTAATAAACTATACACATGCAACAGTTTCCAGGCTGGTAAGACTTTAAAGACGTGGATGAATAGACAGGGGCTATGGTTATTTATATATGACATAGCAAGAACTTGCCAGTAATTAGTAAACAAATTGTTGGTTTTTATACGCACTCGGATCTACTTACGTCACTTACGTCAGATCCGAAAAGCACGGTAAAGGAAGAGCACAAGTAGGTACATTTCTGAACCAAGGTCTAGAAATCTCAGTATATACTGTAACGTATAATAATATACAATCGCTGGCTGATTGTTAAAGCTGGTTTTAATAGATAAACATCTCACAATACATTGACATTGAAATATTTTCAAAACAAAAAGGGTGTAACGTTCGGCATATAAAAATTTGTTAACTTACTTTGAGAAAATTACTAACCATTTCTACAATAATCGGAAATTCACTGAACATTACAAAACATCTAGTTTAGTAGGCCTTGAGTGTTTTACGAAAAGTGCTTATACCTACGAACCATTAAAAAGTACATTGAACTTCGCGTGTGTTTATCACACATACAACTTATAAGAATTAATAAAATATATTTTATAAAATATACTTACGTGGAAAACGTTAACGAACGGTTTTGTTTTGGTATTGAAGAGAAAATAAAAGCGCCAACCGAACTTAACGACACAAGCGTGTGGACTCTATAGCCACCCAATATACACTGTGTCGAAAAATGTGATTGAAAATAAAACTACGAAAACAAGGTTCAGTTATCACAGCCTTTATTATTGTAGCAATAATGTTTTTCCTTACATTAATTTGTCATAGTGTTGCCGTATACCTACACATCATGTAGGTAGGTACACATGAACAATGTCGTACATATGAAAATATTACAAAAGTCCATTTACAGGCAAGATATGTAGATAGTAGACTATGTGGAATTTGATAAGCAGCTACAAATTTATACACTGTAAACGATGGTATTGCGCAATAGATCGCGTATATGTTACACGATACCACTTCCATCGAACTAAAGGAAAGGGAAATTAATCCTCAAAGAATGAGAACAGGAAACCAAAGTCTCTAAACACCGATTGATGAAACATTAGGATACTTTGGATGAATACGTCAGGCAAACAACTAAAGAGTGTGATATTGCCGCTCAACACTGAGGTTATCCATAATATGTAGATCGATTTGTGTAAATGATCCTGTGATTATCATTCATGTATGCTACAGAATAGCACGAATATAATAGTACGCCAAAAAGTATCTATACAAGCTGTTATGTATATACATATTTAGTTTATCAGCCGTGTTAACGTCAAAACATAGACTGTCTACTTTGGGACATGACTTCATCTAGAGATGTCCCGAGAAATTTTCTCGAAAACAGAATCAAGTAAGAGTGTTCAGCCTCTTCAAATTCTACCTTTATTATATTCCTATTAATCTTAAATATACCTCTGACCCGGCTTTCTGGTAAGACATCTATGTTTTGAAATCGAACTACTACTTGGACGCACTACTCTTTGCTTCTTTAGTATCGTATTAAACTTCCGGTGCATTTCCGTGACTAGCAATAGGAATTTAATTTCACCCACATAGATTAATTAAACTGTAATCATCTCATAGTATCGTGCCGGGCCCCAAGCTCTACGGTCAGCTCACGCGACAATATATACCTACTTAAGCAATTACTTATTGTATGTTCTCACAAAAAGTTTTTAGATAATAAACAGGTATAAAGCTTTGTGACCTCGCATACAGTAGTATGGCATTTTATTAATATTATATAGGTATTCTAGAAATTAGATTTGATAACCAAGAAAATACGTCCATGTTCTTCAATTATAAATTAAAAATCTATAATTTTTATCAAGAGCCAGTAATATGGTCACATTATGAAAATAAAACACGTAATACTTCATGCTTGGAGAAGCGTAGATCCCTGTCTTAATGTAAATAATATCAGTGTATTTAGGTAATACGATTTAAAGTTTTACAGCTGTGAGGAAAATTTAATTTAGCTGGGTTCAAAGATCCTGAATTCGTATAACGTGACCTTTAAAGTGCTTGAATTCTATAAATGACCCTAACCAAATTACGTCACATGTTGTAATACAATAAGCGTGGTAATACACTTTTTGAATTACTGTTAGTTGTTTGAAATACCTGTGAATAAAACTTTAACTCAAGCCACTTTACCTGCCAGTTAGTCCAGAAGTGATCGTATCTTCTGAGTCATTTGCTATTGATTCGATCCGATCAACTATTCCGAAAAAACTTTATGTGAGTTAAGCCAACAAAGCTTGTACAATGTACATACTCACGAAATTGTTAATACCAACATATGATTTGTATAATCAAGCATCACTTATCCATTTTGTGTTTAATGAGTGTTGAAAGTAAGCGAAGAAATATCTCAATATCTCAATCCGTTTACATGGATTGTGGTTATAATAATATGGTTAGAAAGTTTCGCAACTGGTAAAACGTGGAAGTGTACTACACTCCTCTGCCTACCCCTTCGGGGATTACAGGCGTGATGTTATGTTAAGTTTCGCAAAAATGTAAGGTTTTATACACCAACACTTACAACTTTAGTCCGTTCATTTCATTCATTCTTTTATTTAAAGGATTAATTTCTATGTATTTAAATAAGTCGAAATCGAATGGAACAAACGTACTGTGATTGCATTGATAAGTTTATAGGTCGCCCGTAGCACAGCATGTAGCATTCGTAGCACGGACTGTAGCATTCGTAGCATTTCACGTAGCGCCCAAGTCACATAGCGCTCTGCTACGTGCTTAATTACAGACCGTCCGCCTTTGCAGTTACTTATTAAAATAAAGCCTCAAAGCTGTCTTACGGTATTATACCGATTAATAAATCATCATCGTCGTCGTCAGCCTCTCGATGTCCATTGCTGGACACAGGCCTCCCCTAATCAGCGCCATTCCATGCGGTCCTGGGCCTTCCAAATCCAGCAGCTTCCCACTGTCTTCACTGATTTATAAATGTAATATACATATTATATAATATATACACACGTGCTTATGTTTGTTAATACCTTCATCATCACCCTCATTATTCATCAGCTTTTTATCTTTCTACTGTCAAGTCTTCTCTCAGAATGAGAAGGCTTAAAGCCATGTTCTGTGACGTTGACTAAGTATGTGTTTGCAGGCACCATACGCTCGAGAGAACGAAGAACGGTTCATTGTATATGGCAATGACGAAATTTATAGAAAATGTTTAGTACTAACACTTATTTAATAGCATTAAACGCTACTTAAAGCGACGGAAGCTAGACAAGTATAAAAACCAATTGGTGCGACGCTCGGCGCGCTTAAGCGAGATCTCAAGCTTTTGTACTAACTTATAAATAAAAAGAACGAGATTTTCATAACTTCATGGCGCATTATCTTTTGTTTCTAGATTGACCGCTCTTGAGACCAAAAAATTAATAAGTAACTAATTATTAGACCAAGATGGCAATATTCTTAAATGGCAATGTAAAGAATATCTAATGCAGTTTGAATCTGTAACTTAAAAAATATTTTTTTTAAATTTCGAACGCTAACCCTCTTTACCGTTAATAATGTCACGTAATATTAACAAGTGCATCGCAGCAGTGATAGCCTAGTGGTTAAGAATTCAGCCTCTCACTCCGGGGGTGCCGAGTTCAAATCCACGGCGCGCACCTCTTTACAAAAGTGCGTTTTAAATTTAAATATCACTTGCTAACGGTGAAGGAAAA
>DWFV01001481.1:0-11161 GCA_018246775.1 Parelbella machaon machaon | reverse complement strand
GACTAATTTCGTTTGTTTTTGGCATTTTCAAATAAATCTCTTCTCAATTTAATCATGAAACCACAAATTTACTATCTTTACCCTTAGACTTCCAAATGCAGACTGACAAAACATTAAAAAAGAGTTTAAAAATAAAATGGATATTTCATTATTGATGCACCAGATGTTTTATTCCCACTAAAACATGCCGCCTATTGTCTTAAATAGTGATTTATGACTCCGGTTATCACTTTTCAAAAGAATATTTTTTCATTGTTTGAATGGCACAGTTGTTTGGTAACTTTATTAGGGGTGCCTAGTACTTTTAGCCAAGGCTGTACATGTAAATTGTATATTGTATAGTGTACGCTATTTTAGTTTTTTCCACCCATTTTGCCATTTCGATGATAGCCACAGATCTCCTCTCAGAGTAAGAGCCCATCATCTACCACACTGGCCAAGTGTGGGTTGGCAGATTTCACATGTCTTAGACAATATTTTACTCTAATATGTGCAGGTTTCCTCTTGATGTTTTCCTTCACTATTATATCAAATGATATTTAATCTCATACCCTTAACATTAATCTTTTAACCTTTTACTTACCACATTTTTAATCACTTCTTTTGTACTGAGAATTATTAAGAATTCTTTGCGTCTATATGTCAATTAATCGTACTTATGTCTATCACTATTGGTTATTACAGATTTAATAGCTGTTTTAACACCAAAGGGACCACTAAGAATATTAGTTGAAACTGCTCAAGAAAGAAATGAACCAATATTTCCAGCTTTAATCTATTCCTGTAAGTTGCATCTAAATTTGTTTATTTACAGTTTAAAATAGTGATTCCATAAGGGTGTATAAATAAAAAAATTCATACTTATTGCATTTCCATGATGGATAATATAATATTACTTAACCTAATTCTTATTCTACACCTGAATAGTAGCAATTCTGGGACAATGGTAGTTCGAATAATGCTATTATGAAGATTGGTTAAATAATTAACCTAATTTTCTTACATCTAAAAAGTAGAGAGACTGATGCAAAATTAGTACCGAGAATGCTATATAAAACCTGGAAGCGGAATGCGATACATCAATACTAGAGTCAGCAAATTTTTATATAAAGTATTGACGTAATGCTGTCTGTATGTAACACACTGTTAACTTTAACTGTTATTCTGTAATTAGGTTTGTCAGAAATAATTTTTGAGTGACGTTTTGTTATGTTCCATTGTAGCGACCGTGATGTATTGCATGACGACGGGCGCGGCGGAAGCGGGCGGCGGCGAAGGTGAGCCCGGCGCGCGGGAGCTGCGCCCCCTCAACCCGCACGGTCCGTGCTCCACTCTACTAACCACGGATTGCGCTGCTCGTGGCTCCCTCAAAGTCCTCGTTTGGAATCTCTCCCCTGTCTTCCCATATGCTATTGTGGTTGTCATCGTTTTGCATGGGTTTATTTATATATGAAATTGCTAGAAAGTTATTCGAACATTCCTTTACGGTAGGTCGTCACTTGCACTTAGGTACTGTTCAGTCGTATTTGTTGTTTCTCAAGTTTTAGTGGTCGTTTATTTGTATAACACTGATAATAATTAGGAGGTATAATGTTTAGAAAACTAGACACCAAGTGATTTTTAATTGAAACAAATGTAAAAAATTATAAATTTGGTCATGTATAACCAATGTATAGATTTATGGAATATTGTCCACAACTTGGTACATTCTGTTTAACTGGAGATATAGAAGTTTCAGAGATGTTTATATAAAAGTCCATGTAACCTCCAAAAGTTTCAATTTTGTTGCAGTTCATTCTCTACTTTACTATTAAATGTTTCGTGAGTATTTATACACATGATTATATATGTACCAGCGTAACTCACGTGCGTTTTTCGGGGTAGCCCGATTAGTTTCGGACCTGTACGAGGTCCTTCCTTATGAGCTCCCGCCCTTTGCAGCGAGGTCGCGGCGGAGACTGGAAATAAAATAGATTTAGGTATAGAATATTAACAGTTTACTATATTAAACAAATATCACATGAAGTCTGCTCTCGGTGACCGCTCCGGGCGGTGTTTCATGCTTTGTGAGACAGGTCTTACATTTGGCTTCAAGTCTTATGTAACAATAGTTAGCTCTTGTTGGTAATGTTATGCATCATCAGAAATTTTTGTCTTTTGGGAACAGTTACACAGATATTTGTTTCAAATTTACCGACCGGAGTTTTCTTAAATACTTATTGGCACATACATATAAGTTTATGAGTCGTTCAATAACAAAGGCGGCAATGTCCACAATGATTTGTAAAAAAAAAAACGGCAAATTAATATATTACGAGAAATATGTATACTATTGGAAGTGATGTAGGTACATGTTTTATAGCATATATTTAAATTTTTAGTCAATTTTTTTGTCCATAATGGTAGACACATGGAGGTTTAATACCAGTTAGTTGTTCGCTCTTTTGGCTTCTTTGTATGTAGCGGTAGGAGACCTAATATTAGTAAGTCGGGGTTTTTATGTTGAATACACATTACCGTTTATGGAACACTAGCAATAGAACGGTATCTTTTTCGGTTCTGATTACAAGGAAAATAATGCACTCGCTTCTTAACCCTTTGCAGTCTGATTTAATATCACCATGAAACAGGAGAAATAAAATAAAAAAAGACGGCTGTTTCGACCGCACCTTTGGATAAATTCTTGCGAGCGGAATGGTAAAATGTATGACGTCGCATACGCTAAGACATAAGAGCGCGATGGTAAAACTTATGATGTCGCGTATGCCGAGACATACGAGCGCAACGATAAAACTTGAGTTATCGCATACGCTGAGGCATACGAGTGCAAAGGGTTAAAAGACACTAAAGGGAAATTAACTGGTGAAACGTGGGAGTGTACTACACTCCTCTGCCTACCCCTTCGGGGATTACAGGGGTGATGTTACGTTGTTTTTACGTTTAAAAGGAAATTGAATATTCTTGTTTACATGTGGTCTCTAAAAATATAAAGCACAGTAATACATTTTGGTTATTACTGTAGTACATGCTGACTATCTAAAGAAACGCACAGGTAACTTACGAATATTGATTTGGTTTTATAGCCAAATCGGAGGCATTATATTTATTAGTTCTTTTACAAATCGATAAACTTTAAAAATAATCCAATCGAACTAACAAAAGACATTATACGCAAATCACATCACTGATACTATTGAAGAACAATTTAGAAATAGGATACGGAACCTAAATGATTAATAAAATACGCTCGACACGCTAGGGCCGCGCACGGGCAGCGCGGGCGCGGAGGCGGGGTTCGACGCGGCGTGGCGGCAGCGCGCGGCGGCGGGCGCGCCGCGCCGGCTGCGCGTGGACAGCGCCGAGCCGGCGCGCCGCTCCTACACCACGCGCGTGGACGCGCCGCCCGCCGCGCCGCCCGCCGCGCCGCCGCCCGCGCCGCCGCGCCTGCCGCGAGCCGACGCCGACGAGGAGAGTGAGTCTTTTTCACACTTTTTTTTACTACAGGATCGTAGCGAGTTTATCTTGTAGATTATTTTCTATTATAATAAAACTTATATTATCACTGTTGAATCAATAGACTGTAAGCGAGATGTAACCTAGAATGTAGCACTCTTGCTGACAATATACCTATTTACTCTTAGGTTTCTTGCTTATAGATTGTGACTGCCTCGTTGCTGAAGTGGTGATGCAAGCGCGACTGCTCTTTAAGAGGTTCTGGGTTCAATCCCGGGTCGAGAAAAGTATTAAGGGTTTCTTCTGAATTAAAATTATTATTATTCTTGCCGGTAGTAGATCAAAGTCTAGTGAGCGGAAGGCTTTGGTTGACTGAGTCGGATGGGGGGATGGGAAGCATATTTCTCGCAAGTGTCAAGTTGATTTCTGTATGTTGTAAAGCTACATATATTGTTATTTTCATTATTACTTTAAAGTAATGTTAAATGTGATGTTTAAAATTTACAGAAGGGGTAAAACTTGGCTTAGGCGACTTCATATTCTACAGTGTCTTAGTTGGGAAGGCGAGTTCATACGGAGACTGGAACACCACTCTTGCCTGTTTCGTAGCTATACTAATTGTGAGTACTTATACAATTCGTTGCCTATTACTAAAAAATAATTGTTAAAAATGATATATAAACATTATTAAAAATCAAAATTCATTTTTTCATTTCAATTTCAAATGTTTGACAAATAAATACATAATTAAGTTACTATCACGTCACGATTCTTCTATTTGTCATGGTTGTATGTTTCACTTAAAAACTTAATTTTATACTTTCCATACGATAATGAATAAAAATAATTTATAATATACCATTTCTACCTAAATTTAAACAAAATATTTAACAAAAATATTTGCTTGTTTTCCAGGGTTTATGTCTTACCCTGCTGCTGCTAGCGATATTCAGGAAAGCGTTGCCAGCGCTGCCTATTTCGATAACTTTCGGCCTCATTTTCTACTTCGCCACGCGCTCCGTCGTCAAGCCCTTCGCCGACGCGCTCGCGGCCGAACAGGTGTTCATCTAGGCTCCGCCCACAATGGCCGCCATGTGTAGTTCACTCAATTCCGTTCAATATGTTCATTATTTATTAATCCGACCTCATAACTCCTATAGATAGCTTAATTTTATACAGTTTAACTACTTAAACGATATCTCTATCGTCTCAAATCGTTTGTATATTTACTAGGACAACTAATTAACTAACTGTAGATATTATTATATACATGTTTAAAAGTTATTAAAAAGAACTCGATGCAATAAAATTGAATGAACAGTATACATAGTTAGACACGTTTGTTAGTTTGTATATAAGTATTTAAGTATACAAATATAGTAAGCCCTTGACGATTAGAACTATGGTAATTGTAAAGATTGCATTCTGTACAAAATGTTTGTGAGTTGACGATGATGATGTAACTTGTTGGAAATTTTATGGGAAAAGTTCGATTTTTTTACTCACTTTCATTATTAACAAAGATGTCCCATACGAAAAGTTATTGAAATAATGTTTAGTCATATATAATTCTTTCTTATTTATTTGCTCCTTTTGTTAACATTTTTGGACATTCCATTTATGAAGTCATAGACCAAATCCACCTTAGTTCAACTTATGTTATATTAAATGTTTTAACAACACTTTGTTTTATTTCTATATAGTATTCCTTTTTATTCAAAGATAAGACAGCTGGACTATGATAATGAAGAGAATTTTGGTCTGTGGCACTGAATACTCAAAATTATTAAGCAACTGGGACTGTTAACAAATTATTGTGTATAAAAATGACTATAACTATAGGTGTCCAACCGTTATTTCTACAAATCCTTCTGGAGATTCTCTAGTGGTGAATACTGTGGATGTTGTCTTATATGAACTCAGTCTAATTGGCCAAAAGTCTGAGGTAACAGGAACCACATTTCAACTGACAACATATTAACAATAGTTCTATACATACAAACGAGGATCCATAACCCTTAAGCCCAGTGTGGGGATTATGGGAAAAAAACTCTGGCTGGTGGCTTATGTCCAGCAGTGGATTGAGGCCTGTGCCTATTGGAACCATGTTATATGATAAAATAAAAATTGATCATCTTTCATATGTATAGTATTATTTTCCCAAAATTGACTGTCTTGGAGAAAAATGAATTCTTCAATAACCTCATTAATTCTACCGTTTTACTATATACTTTTAAATATTCCGTAGATAATAGAAATGTTTAGATGTCAGATAGACTGCAAAATAATTAATACAATGCCAAATTAATAAACATTCTTGGTAGTGGTAAGTATATAAAATTGTGACTCAACAAATCATCGTAGTTCTTTATTAGTGTTAAATCAACTTATCTACTAATAAATATTAAGTGTTTACTAATAATATGCATTCACTATCCTGTGACATGTAACAATTAGCATATCTGTAGAGTATACTTGTCTTGTCTAAAAGGTTTGGTGGAGGTTGCTAAGTAAAACTGCTGAAGATTTTTTAAAAAGAAGGTTTATTTTAAATAAACCTATTATTATTTGACACAAGAATGCAAATGTACTCAATCATAATTATATATTTTCAGACCTATACCCACATGTCATATAAATTTTCAATAAATATTCTTTGTGAAAAACAAAACAACACAGATCTTTAAACATTCAATCACACATCTCAACAATGATTCTATAAAAAATATTGTTAAAACTTCTATAGTGTGTATAACATTGTTAACATTTTATTGCACTATTACATTGTTGGTAACTAAAAAAATAAAAAGTAGTACTCAATTTTGAATATTACAATACTGGAAAACAGAATATTACAAAAATATTATTATGATATTTAACAGCATATTCTTAAATCAAATTGATATCCTTCACTATTATTTAAACAGTTGCCTAATATTTTTTTAATCTAAAGAATGTACTAAATGCTCAACTTCAAAAAAAAAGACATTTAAAATTTATGCCAAATCATAAAACTATATTACTATTATTCATATTCTTTTATGGAATGTTATTTGGAATCAGTGCTATAATTTTTCAATCTACATAATTTTTTTTGTCAAGAATTGCTTTAATTTGAAAACCGAGACCAAAATCCTTAATACTACATTTACGTAACTTAAAATAAATTTGTTCCACTCCATAATTTCCGATAATTGTAAATGAACTTAATTTACCACAACCTTGTCTTATGCAGTAGGAATTTCTATGGGCCCACTTTTCTTAATCACTTTCAGTGGCTCTCCTCTTGGTTTAACGGTATCTGATAGTATTTCTTCCTCCACTGGTATTACATCAGGTACAACTTTTTGAACTATAATTTGAGGTTCGTCTGGTACTGGCGATTTCTTCGCTTTAGTTTCTCGATTAACTTGATCAGGCTTAGTCGTAGTTGTCTTTGAGGTGTCTACCTTTGATGCATTCTTATCAGTACTTGGACGCTTCTTTGTAGTTTCTGTCTTCTCTGTTTTTTTAGTGTCTGGTACAGCAGGATCAACTTTCTTAGGTTTTACGTTAGATTCAGGTTCAAACGTAACTTTTGATTCTGGCGCAGCTTCTTTTTCGACATCGACTTTAGGACCTATCTTTGGTTTATATTGAGGAACTGCATTAGCTTTCGGCACAGGTTCGTTCTTAGAAGCAGGCATTGGAGTAGTAGCTTTCGGTGTTTCGGGCACGGGTTCTTTTTTCACTGCTTTCTGAGGTTCGGTTTTAGATGCAGGTGTTGGAGTAGTTTTGGCTTTTGGTGTTCCAGTCTCCGCTACTTCTTTCGGTTTGACTTCTGGCTCTTTAGGTGTAGTTTTAGTTGTTCCTTCTTTAGGTTGTGGTTTGACTGGTCCTTTTTTTATAGTTTCTGGCTTATTATCCTTTGGTTTTGGTGGATCAGTTTTCATTTTATCACTATTCGCCGATAGAGGTGCTTGAGTGGTCTTTTGTTCTACTTTTACATGCTGCTTGGGAGGTGATGCAGTCGGTTTACTATCTTTTGGCGGCGCCTTTTGTTCTGAAACTTGTTTAGCGTTTACAGGTGTCGATGCTGATTTCGGGACATTAAAAGCTTTTTTCACAAGGGGCGGTGCAGGAACAGAGGCTATATAGTTTTGGTTATGCGGACATCCCAAATATAGTTTGTCATCGTAAACAACAGCGTCACTAATGTGTTCCATGCTGCCGTCGGTGTTGTAATGAGACGCCACGATGTTACCGTTCCAATCTAATTGAACTACCCCCGACATGCCTGGTGCGATTGCAGATACGGTAGCAAAATGTCCAATCTACAAATTTTCAGAATACCACATCAATGAATGAATTCAACAATTACAATTATATTTTTTGTAATAAAAAAAAAATAAAAAAAAAATATAAATTTCAAATGAGCTCTTTTGATAATTTTGTCGTGCAGCTATATAAGTGTATATTAAATTACTAACCGTGTAAACGATTTGTTCAAAAATGATATGTGGGAAGTGGGTATTTAAAAACTCAAATGGTATTTCGAGAAGCCTCATGAACCGCGCGCCGAACTTCCTCGCCATGGGCGTGGTGGCCAACGTCTTCGTGAGGAGAGGATTAGCCTCATCAAACGCAGTGTACAGCGAGACCAGCACGCCTGAGCCATCTGGCAACGATCGTACCGTATCCGGTGTTCCTGAGTATGAAAATAACAATATTATTTGACTTACGAAGAAGTGCAAATAGATATGCAAACATAACATTAGATTATAAAGTGTACCACAGTAATTAAATAGCACCCAAAATACTTGAGACTTGGTTATATAGAATCTACACAGCCTGCGTAATCGTTCAACACCTGTGCAAACATCACACTCATTGTGTTAATAAAAACCATTCAGTTGCAAGGCGAAAGCTATGAGACATCATGTACTTCATCTTCATAAAGTTAATTTTATTTCATGCTTTTTTGTGCCATGCGGTTGTTACACAGGAGATCTATGAGACCGACATGAACTTCAGAATCGACGCTGGAACAAGGACATGTTTCTTCGAAAAGGGCAAAGTTGGACAAGTTTTGGAACTCTTTTACCAAGTGGTAGACGGTCAACACGGTGATTTGGACATATCGGTCGACGTCATCGATCCTAGAGGTGCCAAATTAATATCGGACTACAAGAAAACGCAAAACTCCATAATATTGGAATTGGAACACGAGGGCGATTATGTGTTCTGTATGGACAACACATTCAGTGTCATGAACTCCAAGCTTGTATTCATGTACGTTGCTATAGAAGATAAAAAGAAAGAAGACCACGAAGCCGATGTTGGAACAGTTGATGAAGAAGGAAATGAGCAGAAGGAAGAAGAAATCGTTGAATGGATGGGAACAACAGACGACGGAGAAGAATACAGAATTGATGTGACAAATATTATAGATTCGTTGATAATAACGTTAAACCACGTGATTAAAGCGCGCCACATGTTAGATATGTACAGTGCAAGTAAATCGAGAGACAGCTATATTGCTATAGAGGATACTTTTATTGTGGATGTCTGGTCATCTTTCCAGGTCCTGTTTATGATGATAGTTGGTTTCATCCAAGTGTACACGATTAAGAAATTATTCACCAAGCAAACATATCGTGAAACGAAAACAACCCCTTATGAAATGAGTTCAATTAACCAAAAGCCATTATATTAAGTAAATGATAATATTATAATCCAACAAAAACTTCTATTGTACAAATGGAAAATTCCATAAAAATGTTTTGCTCATTTTAGTATTACGTCAGTCTGTTAATATCAAGTGCTTTATTCTAATTTTGAAACACCTAAAAATCCAAAAAATATAACCCACTGAACAAGTGTTTTAACAAATGATTAAAAAAAATATATATCCTTGTGCTAAAAGCAAAAAATATTAAAGGCTTGTTTATCAAGGATTTTTTGATAAAACAATTACAATAATGGTGGGTTCTATAATTATTCCTGTCCTTAAATTCGAAGATTATAGAAAAAATTTACTTAATCTTGTTATGGATCAACTCAAAGGTGCAATAAAAACTGATTACACAACTCATATCAGAGATTTTTTCCCCTCTAATGTAATTCTTATTACCACTTACATGTTAATTGAATTGGTAAAGGCACTGGATAAATATGATTTAAACAAAAATGCAAATTAACTTTGGTACCGGTAAATGAATATGTAATATGTTTCCCATAACACAGCATTGAAAATTAAACAACTTGAACTTTTTGGTTGTGAATCAACTATTCTCTTGTTACATGCTTTTCACATGTACTATGGAATTTTATAATTAAATATATTCAAATGTTGAGGGGCCTGTATGAAAGCATTATGGAGTGCGACAACGGAACATTATTTCCACCAAATTGTTCACTAATGCCCTGGACGATATGTTCAAGATGTTACACTGGAAAGTATGGGGCATAGAGGTAAATGGCGAGGACAAAAACATAATTGACTTCAATTTTGCTTTGTATCTTATAACTATAAGCAGCACCTCATATAACTTAATTATCCTTTACTACATATAGGATGTAAATACAACTTGTGAAATGTTGGATTACTTCACTCCTCTGTTTATCTCTATAGGGAGATACAGCGGTGACTTTATGGTCCTTATTATGTATGCAATAAACATACAGTGTGTTCTATAAATACAACATGTATTTTTATGACTGATCTTTTGAACAATGTAACTTTTGAATGTTATACATATCAAATGTTTCCAAGTAAGTATGTAAAACTTTTGGCCTAAATTAAATGTTTTTATACAGATAGGATGCCACTGCACCAAGTGTCAAGTCATGTCAATTATTTAAATTAAACTGCATAAATACATATAACATGTTAAGGCTCCTTAATGCTTAAATTAACCACAAAAATATATTTGAGCAAAAATTGCTATCTTTAATGATATTACTATAGATTTGTAGTTGATACAATGCAGTAAAAAATAATCACACTAAAGTATGTTGTTTCCAAATGTAACTCCACACCTTTGACCTAGTGTGGAGTGATAATTATATATGAAAAAAACTGCACATATACACAATATTAATGTGTGTGCAATTATTTCACTGTTAAGTGAAGTTAATTTCTTGAGTGTTAATGACATGGTTAAATATATTCTGATCTAACTCACATGTCTTTTTGGGATGGCCTGATTAGTTTTAGCTCTATATGAGGTCTTTCTTCATCAGCTACTACCAAATGCCGCTAACTCATATCGAAGACTAGTCAAGCCATCCTAAAGTACAAACATGAGTGAAGCTGGAACACACTTAATCATCTGTGCAACTAGTTAACGAATTAATTTAATATTTTCTCACCTGGCAATCCAGACACAAATACTTCTGTTAAGCCCTTCTTGGGGCCATCAATGTAATATTTCAGAAGTCTCAAGTGATTCGATTCAGCAACCAATACAAATTGATTGTCCGGAGATATGGTTATACCATTAGCAAACCATATATTGTCCAGTACCACTGTGCTTTGGTTCGTTGCTGGGTTATAATGGAATAATCTGAAATTAAGAAAAAAAAAACGTAACATCACGCCTGTAATCCCCGAAGGAGTAGGCAGAGGAGTGTAGTACACTCCCACGTATCGTTTAAGTCCCATGGAATAGGTGGTGAGCCTATTGCCATACACCGGGCACGATTCCAGACTCCGAGTCACTATTAG
>DWFV01001480.1:0-11162 GCA_018246775.1 Parelbella machaon machaon | reverse complement strand
CCCAAAAATAAGTGCCATATACTTTCCGGCTGATTTTGACGTCTTAAGGTTAGTTTGGGGTTGGTGTACCCTTCTTTGACTTCGGTTGGAAACCCTAATCTCGTGCTTTATTATCCATAGTTTTTCGGTATAACATTGGGCTAATTTAACTCATAATATAATTTAGACATTGTCTTTGAGTTTTTGAGGCGACGTGTGCATTGTTAGCACCCATTTCGTCTTTAACACACTGTCAGGTCAAGCAGTCCTGTAGTACTCGTAAAATGATGGTATTAGATCCAAACTGGCAGCTTCTGGAGTATTTTGTAAAAAGTAACCATGTACGTGATCTGGACCTGCAATCTCTCGAGCGGAACAGCCGCGCGAAACAATTCAAATTTAAATAATATTGACACGCATTGTTGATTAAAATAATTTTCAGACTATGTGGTCCTCAGTATTGATAGTCTACGCTTTTGTGGGACTTAATGAACCGGGGCTTACATTTGGGATTTAACAGCTCAGAGTCTAGATAAACTAGTAATGACGATGAATACTTCCATGTGATTGACTATTGTTTCAATAATATCTAAGGAACTCACTGTCCAAATCACATACTACTAGAGATGTTAAAGTTCCGCGAATATGAATCTGTAAGCGAGGATAAATTTTATACATTCATAAATTGATATTTGTTATTGTTATGATTTAATAATTTGGCATTTCTGTGTATTAGCACCAACCCAATGTCTCACTGTTCAAAATTGTGGGGTATGCTATCCCCTTGCAGTAGCGAGAATAAATGCTTACTGCATTACCCTAATACATGAATAATGATTTGCCTGTATTCGTTCTCCGCTGTATAAAAACGTTGAAGTTAAAGTAAATAACAAATATGTCCAGCTGCTTCGTTTTTATTTTATTTTAGGTGATCCTTTACCTCCATATAATGGAAAACTCCGGATCTACAATATGCGTTACTGTCCCTACGCACAGCGAACTATTCTGGCGCTGAATGCCAAGAACATCGATTACGAAGTAGTTAATATCAACTTGATGGACAAGCCAGAGTGGCTGAAAAGCAAAAGTGCTCTTGGTAAGTTTGCAAACAGCTAGTATTCGTTAAGATAAAAAAAATCTACACCACTTCCGGTGTAGATTTTAAGTTAGCACAAATACGCATTTGAATTTTAATGCATGTTGTAAATGCAAATTACGACAAAAAAAATTAACGTCTTTTAAAACAAGAGGAAATATAAATTTGAATATCTTTTGGCACACGAAGACAATATACTGTTGCATATACATACTCAAAACGTTTTAAAATTAATTCGTACACAGGTAAAGTTCCATCATTAGAAATAAAAGAAGACGTGTGTATCTACGAGAGTTTGGTAACTGTGGAATACTTGGACGAAGTTTATCCGCAAAGACCTTTATTACCTAAAGATCCAGTCTTAAAAGCTTTCGATAAAATCATTGTTGAAGCCGGTGGACCTGTAAGTATATTATTGCTAATGTTTCACTACATTTCAGTATACATTTCACTCAAGATTACATTGATAACAGTTTTATTTTTTCCTTCTCTTTCTAACTAGTTTCCAGTTCGAAGTGTTACTGGACTTTTTAAAGTTTCAACTCTATTCCGCAGCTGTACACCCTGTTTTTCAAGTTAATGAGAAGTCCAGAAACCATTACACAAGATAACTTAAATGCGTACTACTCCGCTTTGGACTACATCCAGGATCAGTTAAAGAAACGTGGTACTACATTTCTTGGAGGTGATGAGCCTGGATACGCAGATTATATGATTTGGCCTTGGTTTGAAAGGCTGCTGGAGTGCCAGAAAATGGATGAAAAAGTGAAAATCGATCCCCAAAAATATGATTTATTGGTAAGCTGCCGTTAAAAATATCATAAACATTTTTATTATTATTATACCGTCACGTCAAATGCCTTGCCAGATAAGCAAAGGGCAATTTACATCTAGCTAAATGTAGAGGAATTTTAAACTACACATTATTACTAGTAAAGACACTTCAATAAATCTTTGGTAGTAGGTAGGTAGGTCGTGAGCCTATTGCCGGTGTTTGGCAGGCTCACTCAGATCCAGATCCCGAGGCACTACTAGAAATTTCTTGTAGAAAATCTAAATTACAAAGATCTAATAGTATCTGACCCAAGGATAAAACTCAAAACTTCACGATTAGCAGTCCTGCTTGCATCGACATGACTAATGAGACAATGAAGTCTCAGTTGTTACATATTAGCCTAATAAAATATTAGTTATAATAATAATCTACAATAGACGAAAACATTTAATGATTAATTTTTAATTTCTTCTTTTAGGTGGGATATATAAACAACATGTTGCAGGACCCGGCTGTGAGCCAGTACTTGGTGCCAAGTGAATTTTATTCGAGTATACATAGTAGCTACAGGCAAGGGAAAGCACCTGATTATGACATAATGCTTGAAGCGTAAAACACGTCTTTTTGTAATTTCGATTAAAAATGTTTTTTGAAAATTTCCTGGCCCTATTATTTCCTATCAGAACAATTCTTTCCCTAAAAAATAAACGTAGGTCGGTTAAACATGAATATAAACATTTATGGATCATTTTATACTAAAATATTTATCTTTCATTGAATAATTATTTTAACCATCATATTTACATTTCTGGGTAAGCTCATGAGCTTTCCATTCTCTGGTTATAGATATATTATCAGAAAAATCAACATCAATATACTTTGAATAAATGGCGCCCCTACCTTAAGGAAATGTATAAAAAAGATTTTGTAGTCCAGTGTATGTAGATTCCTATAATATTATTGAATTGTACGATTTGAAAACTTTTGGTAATTAGCATATTAGAATAGGATTGTCATTTTTGCAAAAACTATCATTTTTTCAATATAGGATATTCGTATCTCACTGCAGTAATATACCTATTCATGTGGCGCAAGGCAAATGAAAGGCACTTGCATTAAGATTCTGCTATGAAGTTCCACTCTGACGAAAGACTAGTCTGGATCACCCAGGGACGCCCAGATGCTCTAAGAATAATTAGCAGCTTTCTTTGTTAATACATTAACACATATATCTTTAAAAATATTTGACTGAGATGTAAAATAAAATATCTAATATAATTTTTACCCATTAATTTTATTTATATCAATTACATAACACACACAAATCATTCAAAAACCGATGTAAACAAGGAAAACACTTGCTATTTTCACAAAAAATATACATCAAAGTTTGAAAAAGGGAAATAAAATCTAGAGTATCTATACTAATCTATCAAACAAAAACATCCAGTTAACAATAAAGTCATATTGGTATATTCAGTAATCATTTTTGTAACAAAAATGAAACAAATTATTTAATGTCCATAAATATTATGAATAGAAAATAGAAATGTCAAATAATCTACCATAATTAAGTATATGTCAAAAGAAAATACATTGCATATCAAAATATGAAGTCAAAATGAACCTAACATCATTGTAGCCAATCTCATTAGGAAATCACATTGCATGATCATAAGAGATTTTTTAATCACATCACATCTGTAATCCCCGAAGGGATAGGCAGGGGAGCATAGTACACTCCCACATTTCATCAGATAGATTTTTTTTACTTTTGTAGTTCTTACAAAGATAACACCTAACATGTGCATATTAATCAGTCTTATATTTTTCAGCTAAAGCCTCTAGCTTTGAGGTAATCTGTTTTAAATCTGTGTTTTTGTCTAATTTTAGATATGTTGTATTCCTTATATCATGCCATTTAATCCACTCGGGAGCTTCGTCTGTCAATTTCTTTATATCTTTGTGCAATTGAACAGACGATACACTGGATTTGAAACTACTTTCTAATTTGGAAAGTATCACATTGAGGGCTAAAACATTCTTTCTCTCTGTCACAAATATGTTTCTCAAAGTTTTAGCAAGATCGGGCAGACGGCTATATATTTGGAACTTCTCCTCATTTTCAGAAGACCTGGTCATTGATTCTAGAGCTTTAGCTGCCTGTTTCGCTTTTACCTTTTCTAGTAATGAAGCAGGTAAATTTCGTAGAGCAGGATTCAACAGTGTTATTCCACTAGTGCCGGGCTGGCCACTTGTCTGTGTTGCAACTGATGGTGTGGTGCCTACATTTTTCTTACTTTCCTTAATACCTGTTATAAGCTTTTCTTGCTCTGTGAGTCCTCTAGCTTTCGCTTGTGCCAGTTTTTCCAGAGCTCTCTCCATTTTTGTGTTACATTTAAACAGCTCTCTTGCCTTCGCAAGAACATCTTGAGCTGAGGATAATTTTTCTCCATTTGGCATTTCGGGTAACTTAGCACTTTCAACTTCTGGCACCTTTTCCAGCTCGAATTCAGGATGCCACCGAACCAGTTTATTGTCTGGTATTTCAATAGGAGGATCTAATGTTAATAAATACTGTGTGTGGTACTTTTTGACCAATTGGAGCAAGGTGTCGTAGAAATATCTGCGTCTCTCAAGAAGGACACTCGGGTTCATTACTTTAATATCATTGGGCATGATAGGTGAGATAACCATCTCATATGCATCCTTATTTGAAGATGTAGCAAATGCCTTAATTTTTTGAATTTCAAAGTTGTAAAAATCCGGCACCAGGTGTTTTATTTGTGCCAAATGCTTTTCAGAGAAGTTCCTCTTAAGCATTTCTTGTACTGAAGGCCTAAGTTTGTTGAATGTGATTTTTTCATTCCTATTGTACAATAAGGACACGACTGTTTCCATGCCACGAAACAGTTCTGCGAGGAATCTGTAATGATGGGGTAGTGGAAGGCTTGTTGGTGACGCTGCCAGAGACGCATGTCTGATATAGGCTGGAACCTGCAAGATTTTAATTTGTATTATGAGTAAAAAAATTAAGATTGCTTAGTTAAACTAAACATTTTTAGTGATTATACTGAAGACACCCAATTAGTATTTGGTAAACAATTAGGATCAAAAATAAAATTCTTTAACAATATTTAGCATAAATTGTTGCAAAGTAATTGAAACGGTCATATTGTCATTTAATTGGAAATCTTGAAATAGTTATTACCTTCAAAACAACACTAATGACTTGAGAAAACAATTCATGTGCTTAGTTCAGGTGCTTAGAACAAATTTTAACAGGAACAATATAAAATGTTATTGTCACATTAGATAATTTTGCAATAAACAATCATCATCATCATAACCATCACATAATCTGGTGATTAATTAACTACATACTTCCTAGAGCTAATCATTGATGGCAATACCCATGCTCAATGTATTCATAACCTATATTCTCCATTATTTCAGAGGAAAAGATTCTTCAAAGAACTTTGAAAACTTATAGAGAATGTTATCATTCTATACTTTGTAACTTAGCTTTAAGTTAACTATAAGGATTGATTAGAAATGGAAGAAACATTTTTTCCTATTGGATCTTATCATGTATATGTTTAGTTCAATTGCTCTATTATCTTTAATAACATGGTATACATTGACAGAAATAGAATAGTGTTATTATAAGTATTATAGAGTGTCCAGACTTTACTACTTTTTTATCCTTTGATACTATAAGTTAAGAACATAACCTTAACATAATAATATATTTCGCAATTCCTATAAATATACTTTGTAATATCCAGTTTACCTTGCTTGGGCTCTTGACGGGACTAACAACCACCTTCCGAGGCGATAGGAGAGATATCTGGTTGTTGCCAACTTGACTGCCAGTACCATCTTGTTGTTTGGAGGGAGACAACAGTTCATTGCCAATGGAAGCTCTTTTACTTGGGCTGGAAAGTATTTATAGGTTAAGAAAACTAGAGCTGATGGAGGTACAAATACTTAGACAAATAATCATTAATTTAGGTAATTTAATGGAGGATTTTTTAAGTCACATTGTTTTCATGTGTAAGCATTTTGTGGACATGTGTTGTCAGTTGTAGGAATGTTGGGAACATGGTTATATTAGTGTACCACATGTTTATGATGATACTGAAAATTGTACTTGACCTTTAAAAACAAAATTGTCACCTTATATTTATTCAATCATTTAAATTTGACACTTAAATATATTAAACTGTTTGGTCAGACAAATATGTTGAAAAGAATTCTTTGTGCACAGCTAGAAACAACTGAAACTTTATTAGTCTTTAAGTGTCTCCTATATAAACAGGGATGATTAAATACTCATAACTTTTTGAATGTTTTACACTGAAGCCAGTGTTGATTTAAGAGAAAACCAGAGATTGACTATTAACATTCATATCAGGTCTTAATATTTCACAATGAGTAAAATTGATATACTATGTCTTACCTTTGAGGGACGGCAATGTTAATAGATTTAAAATCCTTAAGATTCCGCTTCTCAGTAGTTTCTTTAAGTTCTCGAATGCCTTTGCTTATCTGATCTGCTCGTACTCTTAATTCAGCTAACTTGGAACTGCCAGCCAACTTCTTTCTAATTTCTCCCAGACTCAACTCCTTTCGAGCACAGTTAGTGGTTTCATTTTTGGAAGGTTCATTAGGTCTCACAACATTTGAAGCGTTTACTTTTTTTGCAAAAACTGCCGCTGCTGCTTTGACCTTTACTGCCGATTCCTTTGACGATGATTCAGATGGTTTTGAAGTATCAACTTTTGGTGGATGCACTGCTGTAATCTTAACTTTATTATTAATAAGAGTAGGAACCTTCCAGCCGCACTTTGTTTCTAAAGTACGATCTATGTGGGCAATCTTATTCTTAGAACTGACAATATCGTCTGAAGCTGGTCTTTTTCTACTGTTAAAAAATGAAGTGATTGCTGTTTGCGACATTTTGAAGTATGAATACAGTCCGTTTTATAACTATTTTTCAACTTCTTTGATAAAATAAATTCTCCCTCCAAATATACGTTATTTTTTGGTTTGGCGGCGTAAATGTAAGTCTATTGACAGTGACAATGACACACGCGTTAAAAGCGCGCGCTTCGCGTACAGAGTAGCGACTAATCTGTTTCCGTATGAAGACCAAAAAACAGAGTGGGGAGCATGAATAATACATAGTTTATAGTATCAGACAAGCTCATAATTAATTAATTTGTATTATTACGAGTTCAGATCATGATTATAACTGACCAGGTAAGAAGTCTGCACGTCTATTGAACAGAGGGTTGAGATAAGAAGAGCTTTCACTGTCTATAAAAAGTATTCGTCAGAATTCGTTAAATGACAGCGATACTATCTAGGGTAAATTTGATAAAAAGAGCCAAAGGTTATTGGAGTTCGATAGGATTTAAGATTTACTAAATTGTTTTGGACTACGTCGATAGTTAAGGGTTATTATACAACCGTTTCATTACCTACTATAGTCCCCAAAAATTAAAAATTTTCTATTCAGCATAATTCACTCCGTATTCTGCCTCATTACATCCTTTTTTTCTCGCGAGCCCTAGTGTATCAAATTTATTAAATGTTATTTACTGCTTAAAATTGGACGCCTTTTGAATTTATCGCCCATATAAGATAGTTCTCCTCACTTCTACTTTAAATAGTTAGGTTCAATTCTCACTACAGCAAAGTCAAAGCGACGCGTCATTTCTATTTTAATAAAATATTTATTCTATCTACTCCTGAGCACAGATGTGTTCTCCTATAGAATGACCGTGAAAGCCAAGTATGCTAGTTAAGCATAAATAGGCTTATTATTGAAACTTGTATAAGAAATAGGAGAGTGATTAATAAGTTTTTTATTTAACTACAGTAGATAAATGGATGTTAAATCCTTGTTGTAATTGTCCCACAATATGAAATTATAACTGTATCGCTTTTGGCAAATAATAAACGAACATATTTCTTGATTATTTGATTAATAATAAGAAACTTCATTGTACGAAAATATATTTGTTGTCTGATAAATCATCTGCATTAAACTATCTGTAAACACCGTTTCTATATCTATGACATTATTCTTTGTTGTTGGTATATGTTGTCCTATTGAAAATGTTTGTTTAAAATCTAGACGATCATATACACTATTCAAGAAAATCGTAATGCTTGTACCGAATACTGTAAGGGAAGAATTAAAATTTGTATGCTATCAAATACATAAAATCGTGGAATATGCCCCCAAAACCAATATTAGTAAAAACTGAAGTTAAAAAAAGTGTCATAACTACACCAAGCCGAATCGTTAGCAGACCTGATAATTTAGAAGGTGGCGAAGAGACTGAGATTGCTGCTCAGATAACAGTTCCGCATGAAGGTGGCTGGGGTTGGGTTGTGGTTATGGCGGCATTTTTTAGTATTTGTATACTTGACGGTGTTACATTCACTTTTGGCAGTCTGCTTCCAGATATTGCCAATGACTTTAATATCTCGGATTCATTGGTAGCATTAGTTAACTCAATAGCAGTGGCAATTTATTTTATGGCAGGTCCGTTAGCGTCGGCTTTTATTAATCGATTTGGATTCCGGGCATGCATTATGTCTGGATCGGTTTTAAGTTCGTTTTCATTACTAACTTCATATTTTGTAACAAATTACGCTTCACTTTGTGTTTTCTATGGCGGTTTTGCAGGGTTCGGCTATTGCCTTATTAACATGTCATCGGCATTAGTCGTTGGTTTCTATTTCGAAAAATTGCGTTCTCTGGCACTAGCAATTGCCGCTTGTGGATCTAGTGTTGGCACTATGACATTTTTTCCCATGAATACCTATTTCGTTAAGTTGGCTGGATGGCGTACCACTACGTTATTTCATTCTGGACTTTTTGGTTTAATCTATTTTCTGGGGATGACCTTTCAACCTCTGTTATCACTAACCGTTGTTCAAACTACAGATGACCCCACGCGTACTGTTACATACTTGCCAAATTTATCAACAGTTGGCTTAAAACGTGCAGTATCAGGTGCCAATACGGGTACTCTCCTTCCAACGGCTACCGAACGGTTGTTTAGCGCTGTTTCAAATGTGAATTTTCCAACTGCTGCAGCAGTAGTTGGTGAAGCAAGACCTACGTCTTCAGCACAAGCTGGTCCATCGACTTCTCCCGTCTCGAAGCTTACTCTGACTGCTTGTTCTCCTCAAAGCGGAATTAGTCAAAGACATTTAAAACAAGTTCAATCTCTTATATCTCGAACAAGTGATCATGACAAATCGAAACGAAATATGGAACTTAATGTGCAACTAGAAAAACCTGAAAAGACTGGTTGCTGGGGTCGTCTCTGTCACTGGGAAGAACATGTACCTCAATCTCGACCAATGTACCGAGATGATGCTTTCTATAATGGGAAATTGGAAAAGCTACCAGCATACCAAAAAAGTATGATGGATACAAAAGCTGAAGATAAAACAGGTCTCGAGTATCAGTTGGCCGTGTCTAGAGCTGCAACTGCAGTAGATTTGCAAGAACGACGAGGAGTTTTTACAACTGCTGCAAGAAGAGTCTTAGCAACTATGATGGATACCAAGTTATTAAAGAAAAAATCTTTTATATGTTTATGTATGGCGGGTTTTATGATATATTTAGGTTTTCTAGTACCATATGTATTTATCCAATATAGAAATGAAAATGCCGGAATCGATCCCAAACATTGCATGTTATTTGTAAGTGCTATTTCTTTGGCAAATGCAGTCGGTAGATTAATTTTGGGGGCATTAGCTTGTAAAATTGATCCTATACGGATTTTCATTTTGGCTATTCTTATTTCTGGAATAAGTACAATTTTATCTGATTTGTCGTATTTTATATATTATCAATATATGTATTGTTTTACATTTGGTTTCTTCATATCTTCTCTTGCGTCCTTGAGAAGTATGGTAATAGTATCTATATATGGCTTAGATAATTTAACAAATGCCACTGGTATAATTTTATTGTTCCAAGGCTTGGGAAGTTTAATAAGTACTCCAATAGCGGGTATGCTTATAAATAATTTTGGGTATTCCGTTGCATTTTATGTTGCCGGAACGTTTATTACAATTGGTGGCATAGCTTTACTACCCGTCAAATCGATGTCGATAAAAGAGAATAAAATAGATCCCTCAAGGCAGCCCGAACCTAATTTGAATATGCAATCAAATAAATAGACTTATGTAATATAATTATGCTGTAATAAATTTATTAATTTGCGACAGCTTTTTTTCTAATAATAACTTGCCTGTTAGAGCAAATGAAGACCACTTTATTATTCTCGTACATGGTAGTTCAATGCGATAACAAATCGTAAATTTCTTATATATCTTATACAATACATAGTTTCAACTATAAAATCATTAATTCTTTGCATTACTAATTCCGTTATGCAAAAAAAAAGTCTTTTTTGCCTTTTATAACTATTATTAAATATTACTACATGTGCTCAACTGCTCACACAATCAGTAGTGGGTTGTTCATAAATTAATAAGTGCAAATTGCATCTCATAAATATGTGCTTGGTATTACAATTTTCATTTCTACAGATATTTTCACGATTTAATGAATTTTTAATTCAACTATATAATTAATTTAGGATGGCAACATTCTAATGGTCCCTGTTCGAGCGCATTTTGTTCTGTCTGCAACCGGCCGCCATACTCAAACAAAAAGATTGAAATGAAAAGATAAAATTTTGATATATCCCAAGTTGTTGAAAGTGTTTTAATTTACTAAATGAGTTCTAAATCAGATGTAAATAGAAGAGTCCTCGCCATTCAGGCGAAAAAGAAACGTCATAAACTCGGAAAGAAGAAAAATCGTGAGGATGATCACGGCGCTGCTGGACAAGGAAATGGCCTGCGCAATCAGAATCAAAATCGTCTCGAGCCGACACATAGCTCTTCTAATGAAACGATCGAGGAGGACGAGGACGAGCAGTACGCCAGTGACGACGAGGAGCAGGAAGATAGCGCCGATTATTGCAAGGGTGGATACCATCCTGTCAAAATCGGAGACTTATTCCTAAACCGCTACCACGTCACTAGGAAGTTGGGTTGGGGACACTTCTCCACCGTCTGGCTGTGTTGGGATCTTGTCGATAAAAGATTTGTGGCGCTTAAAGTCGTCAAATCGGCCCCGCATTTCACGGAAACGGCCTTAGACGAAATTAAAATATTGAGAGCCGTTCGCGACAGCGATCCTACCGATCCAAAGAGGAATAAAACAGTTCAATTGTTAAACGACTTTAAAATAACAGGTGTGAATGGGAC
>DWFV01001479.1:0-11164 GCA_018246775.1 Parelbella machaon machaon | reverse complement strand
AGAGATCGAACCCAGGACCTCCACTAAGTAAATATTAGGTATTTTCTTGGAAGTTCCCCTTTTTATGACAATGTTTTGTCTTTTATCTGTGTTTTTGTTGACACATTACAAGCTAAATTCATAATGAACTTTATACTTAACAGTATTGACTTACCTTAGTAGGTATAAGGATGTTGCGGCTTAGGATTTAATTTTTCCCTTTGTAGCTTCTTTGAGGATAATTAATTTCGATGATATACGTTTATACGAGCGACTATATATAATTTCGATAAGCCTTGCATTAGATCCTGCCGGCGTTGTTCTGGCTAAGCAGAACAAGTCATCCGGCGCGAATGTTTCAATGACCAAGAGCAATATTTCTCTCTACTCTTTCGTTACGTCACTGTGTATGATGTCATGAATGGAGTTAAAATGAAAACCATTTATTACGGACCCAAGTTAGAGTCAAAAGAACGAGTATGTTGTGCCAATACAAGTATTTAAACGAAGCCGAGCTCCAGAAAACCGCACAACGGTTCCAAGTGTTGAAGAGGCAAGATGCAGATCCCCTTAATTTTCCTGTTTTCTTTCATTTTGCTGTTCACCGTCGACTCATATAAAGCCGGTAAGCAAATCAAACTATTTTTTTATGGTGTTATATTCAAGGTGTCTTTTTTATTTGAACGATCTCCAAATATTTCATTTTTTTATGAGTATTTGTGTTATTTTTGGAAGTATGATTAATTTTATGGTGAGTACATACATATGTGTATCATACAATATTAACATAACCTACTCTTAAGTCGGATTTTTATGTATTCGTATTTAATTATATACGAATAATTATTTTTAAACTCTAAAATTATTTATAATGCATTTTCTATCTCTTCAACGTCACATACCCAACAATCGTCGTCATATAAAAGCGTATTTTTGAAGTAAATTTTATTATTGACATACATATGCAATTATTATAGTCGTCATATCATATTATAGTCATATAACTAATCCGAAATTAAGAAACTGTTATCGTTCAAAACAGTTTTAAAATATATTTCATTGAGTACAGTTGAATTCCGTTATCGCCTTGAAAAATCACGTCATCTCGATAGCATTGTTAGTTAAATACAAGGAAAATATGTACGGGAATTCCCCGTACCACGAATACACTTTAGGCATTAAAATGTATGTGTAATGTGTATGTACCACATGAAATCAAGTCTTAATAAATGCGATATAAACCGGAGAACTGTTTTATATTAAAATTCCTATATACTTTAATTATTACGTTACTGTACTCATTACTGAACAGCTTGTTGCAAAAAAATTACAAATGGTCTAAGATCCGAATTAAGATCGACCTTCACCCATCTGTTTACCGCATGAAACATTTTTTATATCAAATTTTATACATAGACCAATACGTCTTGCATGTATTGCCTACCATGTATTGACTATCCTTAATTTAAAAAATATTTATTATTTTTTTTTAACAAGTTTCACCCACTTGTTTACCAATCAAATGTTATTGAAACTAAAACTTTTAAACATATAGAATAAATCTGTAAGGTATTGCCTACGTGTTTACGTTCATGGCTACCGGGCAAGCAGGGGCTTATACAGGGAATTGAGCTACTGAGACCCAATTATAGAGGTAAACATCGAAAAAATCCTAGAAATCAAACTTCATTTAACCAGGTTCAAAAAGTTCCATTCACAGAGGTAATTCGATGAAAAAGTGGCGGGACTTCATTTGAATTCTCAATAATAGAGGTTTCTCACTTATCCAGGTCCCACTTATCCAGGTCCCACTTAACCAGGATCACTGTATTTTCTTCTTTGTTGCACCTGACTTATTGTACCACCTAACATCTTAGATAAAATTCTTAAATTCTAGCTAGTTATGCCTGACTTTAATAAATAGTCTTTAACGCCTAAATAATTAAATCGTATTTCTGTTAGCGGTGCCTGAGTTAACTTTAGCCTGTCCCCAGTACGTGTACTACCGCCGCTGCACGTTAGCGGGGTAGGCGGGCGGATGCTGCGGCCGGGGTACCTGCTGCTGCTGCATCGCGGCCTGCTGCTGCATCGCCGCTTGCTGCGCTGCCGCCGCCGCTGCCATTTGCTGCGCCTGGCCATGCAGTTTGCGATTCGTTTAATTGAATGGTAATAATAATATAATTTATTTCAAAATCTTGTACACATTTTACAATAAATCTTATATGAACAAACCGCTTTTTATAACAGGTGTAATGAAAAATTGTAGTGTGCGGAGATATACAAACTAAGTATAACTATTTAATACGTAATAACTAACAGTAAGAAAAGACACGAGTGTGAATGTGTGCGTGCGTGCGTGTGTGTGTGTGTGATTGGGGCGGGTGTGTTTACATGCAAACAATATCTCTTTTAGATATGACACACAGGTATGTATACTCTGAATACCCTGTACTCAGTTAGTGACGGTCTAAATAAGCTTTGACTTCATCCATAAATCAACCCACGAAAAGAAGCACACTCCACGAATCTTGCTCTCATCAGTTCTTGATTGGATGTGATTTAACGACACTTAACCTGCACGCTCTGCTGCACGCTGCAGGGCTGCTGCATTGGTGAAGCGGCCTGCTGCACCGGCGGCTGCGCGGCCTGCTGCTGCTGTTGGCACTTGTTGTAGACGGTATGACCCTGGCAAGGAAGACGGTTATTTATTTATTTCATAAGTTGCAGTCGCAACAGAGTGCACCCCAGCACATTTGATACAGGAAAATAAAGTATGAGGTAAGAAGTTGAGTTGTTAAGTGGCTGGTAGAGGTTGGATGTGAAGAGCTGAAGATCGAGCTCAGTGGCATGTTGTTGGAGAGGCCTGTGTCCAGGGGTGCTGGCAAGTTAAATGCCACCCCAGTTAGAAGCGCAAACGACATCCTTTAATACAGAGAACACAACACTCATGTATTTGCTGACAAAAATAATTGACAAAAGTAACCAGAGTTAAAGTTAGATTATTATGCGTTGGAAACAATTACAATATCATCCCCTGCAGAGAATTGGCATTGGCAGTTTCTTTAACTCTCTTTGGAGTTTGAGTTTCCAGTCTTCGCAGCAACCTCTTCATGCAAAGGCAAGGAAGCGGTTATCTGGAGTTTCCTTCGACTCCAACTCGCTTCTGTCCTATATCCTTGAGTTAGGGAGTTAGCATAACTGACTATTATTGTTGTAACGTTGCACGTGATCCCATACACAGCAGATACAGATTATCGAATACCAGATATCTAAATAAACATAACAAAACTTTAAACATGTATATAAAAGTTAAACAAACACAAAAAAGAAGAAAAACCGAGAAAACAAGAATCCATCTCTATCCTTATAGAATCTACATGCTTCTTCTACATTAATCTCTCTCTCTTAGTTTAGTGTCATGTCATGTCATTCTCCTCCAATGTGGAAAGCTCTACAAGTCTCACACAAGTGAGAACACCGACCTGCAGATCAGCGAGAAGATTCTGCCACTGGCTGATCTTGTCGTAGTGTCTCCTCAGCAACTCCTCCTTGCGCTGCAGCTCGCATTTCAGCTCGTTATTGTCCTCCTTAACCAGCAGTTCTGGCTTCATTGCTGATAGGAGGAACCTGGAAATATTACACCTTGAATCGACCAGCGTAGGTATTGGTAAGCTGTGCTCTGGGATCGACGTCCCGTATGACCGTTGTGGGGTGTATGGACAAAAACCTACATTATTAGGCTATGTCTAGTAGTGAACTGCGATAGGCTAATAATGTGTACCCACCAGCTGAAAAATAGGAAAGAGACTAACAATAAGCCTAACTACATGAGGGTGGTTGACAGCCTTCACATAACAATTGAAATTTAAAAATAGACTCTATTGCAATGTTGTAAAGTTCTATTTCAAACACTATCAAAACCTGCTTTCCTCTTCGAGCCGGTCTCTTTGAAAGGACGGCAAGTGTGTTTAGTATCACCTCTTTTGGAGGAAGAACGCCTCCATCTGCCGCGCGAGGTCTATGAACCTCTCCACTTCCACCTTGACTTCCTCCTTCTCTACGTTGGGCGACGGCTCCTGCTTCGTCAGCACGTTCAGGCACGCCTGGTGGAAGAGAGAGACCAGTAGAGATTTCTGAGCTTTGTCACTCCATGACAATAATATTTATTTATTGACTGCCACGTAGATCTAGTGGGTGCAAGCGCGACTGTTAATCAAGAGGGGTTATTCTGAGTTCGATTCCCGGGCTGGGCAGTGGTATTAGGTTTTTCTAACTTGAAATTCCCCGTAGTAGCTCGGAGTCTGGATCTGTGCCCGGGGTGTGGCAACAGGCTCACCTCCTAATCCATGAAGCAATGTATATTATAATTGATGAAACGTGGGAGGATATTACACTCCTCTGCCTACCCCTTCCAGGATTAGGTACATGCGTGATGCGTTACTCCTTGTATAAATAATTTCACAGCCAGACAGAACAATACCGATAAGTATTTGTTCAGAGCAGGAAGCGAACCCACAATCACTGGCATAGCAGTCAGGATTTATACAATGGACGTCTATACAATGTTTTCGACAAAAAACGTAACATCACGCCTGTAATCTCCTAAGAGGTAGGCAGAGGAGTGTAGTACAATCCCACATTTCACCAGTTACGTTTAAGTCCCATAGAATAAATAGGTGGTGAGCCTATTGCCATACACCGGGCACGGATCCAGACTCCGAATCACTACTAGAGATTCTAAATTAGAAAAAGCCAATAGTACCAAACCCGAGATTTGAACCCAGGACCTCACGCTCGGCAGTCGCGCTTGCAACCACTCGACCAACGAGGCAGTCATGAAGACAAAAACATGAACTGATTAATGAATATCACCTAACGATAAAAATATTAAGATACTTGCATGATAAAATGATAAAAATTTTACAAGTTACTGATAAATCTGTAGAATGTATTGATTGTATATCATTTGTCCCACTGATTGAATTTTTTAATGTTATCTTACAACATTACCTTTGACTTTCTTGTTGTTTCGTTTCGACCCTTTTATCATTCCACTGTTGGACACGGATCTTCTCCCATAATGAGAGGGTTAAGGCCACCATCTGCCACGCTGGTCAAGTGCGAGTTGGCTGACTTCACACGTCTCAGATATTTTTGTTTTGTAAACTCTAACGTGTGCAGGTCTCCTTCGGATTTTTCCATTCCCATTATAGTAAGTGAAATTCAATCTTAAAACGCACATTCTTGTAGAGGTGTGCGTCAGTGTATTGAATCCAGGACCCCCGGCGTGAGAAGCTGATCGCTAATCCACTAGGTTAACTATACATAACCATTAAAGTTTTATTATATAAATAGACTATATAGACTGAAAATTTATCTGTGCATGCGATGTTAACCAAAGGCAGTGAATCTCTATTGCTACGATTATGACTTCTATTATCTATGACTCTTAAATTTTGACAAGTTACACTCCTTTGTGGTAATTACTTTTTTTTTAATAAGCTATTATGTACTTCACAAATTGAATATAAAATTGTCTGACACTAAAATATAGATTTTTAATAACATTATTTACTTCGGTGATATCATATAAATTACTAAACTTAAGCGCCATTGTCTACCTCTTCTTTGGTTGTTATGTTATAATTTGGCGTCATTTAAATTCCTACTAGCGTCCATTCCATATGCACAGATGTGTCGGTCTATAAGATTAAATTATTGACACTAACAACTACATTTATTAGAAGGAAAATATTGTAATGGACGAACTAAACGAAAGCAAGATAGCTTGCGAAACTTGCCGATGAAAGAAAGGCATATTTGGAATGTTTATTATTATCAATCTATTTTTGCAGACCTGATGTTTGTTAGAGATTATATATTTTAAAAAATTAAAAAAGATGACAGGTGTCAGATATAAGTTCTGTTTGGATAATATCACATTTTCTTAGTTTTTTACTTTAGCAGGTATACTAAACCCTACGCCGGTGAATTCATGAAATTAAAAGAAAACTACAAGAACAGTGAAGAAAATAAAAATCACAAACAGTTGTCACAATATCTTTTAATATTTCATTATTTACCTACAATAATATTAAAACTAACAATTGGTAAAGCTGAAAAAAAACCTATATCACCCACACAATGGAACTTAAAATGGCTGAAAATACACTGGTGAAAAAAAATGTATAATTGACACAGAATAAAAGTGGGCGGCGCTACGGTTTCATAATAATCGGTATTAACTCAAATGTTGTATAAAATCAGGCTGGTTTTACAATCCTAAGTAGATGTAAAATTCACTGTTAATATGTTAAAGCTATGTAACATATCAATAGCTAACTTTATATGTTGATTTAAAAGGCTTTGCTTTGCACCACTTTGTCTATGTCACCATTATATTAGTACCAATTCCCCAATTAAAAAGTTAAATGACAGTCAGAATCTGTACCAAATATAGAACTTTAAACGTGGCCAGTACATATTATATACATATATACAGTCACATAATTACTGAATATTAAAAACAGGCAGAATCATGTGCGTGGGTATTAATATATGACGTACAACAGTTACAGGTACATAAAATGTATATATAGACTAATATAAACTCTCCTGCAACGTATTTAAAAAATATTAAGTAAACATTTGCCCAATACTACAATTTAATCCATCAACGGCTGTATAAAACTGTTGTTTTAAAAAAACCACAAAAAAACTACAATTCTTTATGACAAAACAAAATTTAAGTTGACAGTAAAAATGGCGGAAAGCGTAACGTTTATTTCGGAATTTTATATTCAACCGTCAGTGTACATTCAGCCTTAAAGAGAAAAGAGAGTAACTTAAAACTAAACACTTACGATATTATTGTGATAATTTCTCAAAAAAAAAAAACATTTTTAATAAGGATCAGTCGTTAAAATGGCTAAGTGTATCGCAGTGCAATGAACATGAAACGATTTGTCGACATTTTAAAAAGGAGACGCTCTCGTGAAACATATACACGTGACAAAGATGGCCGTGCGATTTTGTTTCGTCGCTTACAATTAAAAAAAAAACTTTACTTTTGACTCATCAGCATACATCATATAACATATTATTATAATATTATCAATAATCATTTATTTATAAATACTTTTAATCGTCATCAGCGAACAGTATTGTTAAAACTACACGTTTACTTCGTCACAGACACAGCTAAAATATATATTGATATACTGTATTACAGTATAATATTGTAGTAAACTACAACAAACGGTAGCCACGCTGTAATATAATATATCTCTGTGGTCATTATCTGCGCAATAACATGTCTTGCTATTCACATATATCGACGACGTAAGACAGAGAGATATATATATAATAGCCACGTGTGCGGTCACTAAAGCGTAACTATATAAAATATAATATATCATCATATGCTTTGCTATAATGTATATTATAGCTCCGTCAGTGACGACCTATAATGCTGGAAACAGGGTGCGAGTCACTTACGACCTTATCCATCTAAGTTAAAAAAATTACAACTTTTTTAAATCTACCAAAAATTTCCTCAACGCTTTAATATTTCAAGACGAAATTTTGAACGTGTACAATAATACAAATTAAATAATTAAAACGTATGACAGATCGGATACCAATTTAAAAAATATTAGCACTTATTAATACATTACAGGCAATTAAAATAAAGAATCAACAAATGCCAACCGACGATTCATAGCCTCTAAACGCTGCCACTCACACCCTGTTTCTGCGACATACCGCACGCAAAAATTATGTTTTCTCATAGGTACATATTTATTTACAATACAACACTCTCCACTCTCCACACACACGAACGCACATAAAACACATATCAAGCAGACATATGGTTTAATGCAATATATGACACCTTTACCAAATCAACGTTCTTTTCTCTAGAAATTTCTTAACAATTTAAATCCCTCTAAACAGTGTTTTAATGTGATGATAGGCAAGCAATAGGGCATAATTCCGCCTGGCGGGAAGCGAAAAGGCAGGAATCCAAACAGAACACGCACGCGTAAAAAAACCCTATTAATTTTGCCCGTAACAAACAGTTGTCTCTGAACACTCGTTAAATTTTTCCTTTGACACCATGTACTTACTCGTATAAAGACATAGATGCGTAGGTACACTTTTAATAGTCGGACACCATGTCTACACGTTATATATTTTATGTCCACAGGTGACCTTTCAAAGAAAAATATAACTATATTTAATTCCACTACCCTCATTCCCATCACGAAATGTTGACTACCTTGAACAAGTATATATGGAGCGACATATAAATTTGTATACGGGTTGAGATGGAACACATAAGCCTATCGTTGGGGCAATATATCGCTCATTTGCGACTAGAGAATAATATTTCAAAGACATTCTCTTTCAGAAAACAGTTCAAAAGATTAAAATCATGATTATAATGTTTTTGAGATATTACACTCTAGTCGCAAATGAGCGATATGTCATATATGGTGGTAATTATTATTGTTTATACATTGTACACTCTTAAACTCTTCTCTCTAGTCCGGATGGAGTTTCACAAAGACAGCCGGGAAGAAGAGAGAATAAAAAAGAAAAACATGAGAAGTTTTGTATGCAAAGTTTTCTATAGCAAGAAATGTCTCACCACCAGCGAGTAACTAGATAAGCGACAAGAATATATCTTTATCGTATCAGAACATCAAGCGCCTATTTTCAGTGTAGTACGCTCCCACGAGTTTCCTTTTATGTTCTACGTTCCACCATGGAAAAGGATGAGCCTAATGCCTACACGGAGCACAAATATCATATTTACATAATTATTTACATCTTAACATGTTATTATTATTATATTATTACGCCGGGTCCCTTACTGGGTGGACAGTGAGCACAGAGTGCCATATATCTCTATCAGTACAAAGCTGGCGTGCTGTTTCCACATGTTGTAGGGCAAAATGTGGTTTTAGTCCCATCAGAATTTGGTGCTATAGAATTTATTATAATCATTTATTGAGAGGGAGGTCTGTTCATATAATCTCCAAACCATTTAGTACAGAGACAAATTTAATCAATATTATCAATCTATTTGTATCCAAAACCATTAAAACCACCATCATGGCGATTTGGAGACAACACATTCTTTCTGTAGAATTTATCATCATCATCACCCAGATAATGATGACCAAACCGAATCGCATCGCTTATCTCGGTTCGTCGCAGGTGGCGCTGTAGCATAATAGTGACGAACGTAGAGAAAAACATAAACGAGACGTCTAAAACTTTGTAGATAAATTGATGTTACTCGAAAATCAATTGCGCATTTATCTAAAAAAACTAACGCTTCCCTTAATTAAATAATGAAAACTTAATGATATTCTGTGTTGAACGGTCAATTGATAGGAATCTGCGTTGAATGCTATCAATGCTTAATTTAAAAAAGCTCAATTCTCAATAATTAATGACAGAACTAATGGCTCGAAATTAAAATACACGAAAAAACAATCAAACCTATAATAAATCTTTACTACTATTATTTTTACATATTAATAATAATCATTGCGTAGAAACATAGGCGTTTCACACGCTGTATAGAACGACATAAGTTACGTTAGAAACCTAAAAAAAATCAAATCAGTCGACGTCAACGAGACGGCGACGCTAGAGGTATAATAATTCTTATTATTACAATTACTATTACAATTACTATTACAATTATTATTAATAATAATAGTTAATATAAATACTATAATAATTTATATTAAACATTTTGCACTAAAAAATATTTTCACAACGTCCGCTAAAACGAACTGGCAATGAATGATCGTCTGAAACCACAAAATTTATATATATATATAAGTGTATTATATAGGAATTTTTAAGTACCCATAATAACAAATAATCACACTACAGCAATACTAACTCAACAGTGCAGTTCTAACAGTGCTCGAGACAAAAATAGTCAATTCTACAGAAGTCGAAAACCAGCCAATCCATTGAGCGCAACGTTTAACCAGATGGCTGAATATCGTGTAGTCATTTAGTTAAATTAGATATTGGTGATTGCTTAGGTTAGGTTACTTTAGGTTAGAATTACGTGCCTGTCTTGATCAGTCATTTTCAACGGAATAACTTTCAATACGTCAGTACGTTAAGTTGTTAAACGTTGACTGAATTAACTATCGGCCTAGTGATTTAATTAGATGCCGGCGTTTAATGAACGGCCTAGGCCTCCAATTGGCTAGCTAATTTAACTAGATGGCTGCGACATATAATAGGACGGGGAAAAAGAAATCGATTATTTTCTCGGTAGTTGGCTGCAGTGATCGATATCTCGTAAAGTATCGATCAAACAATCTTAAGCTTATGCTCGTTGTCAAGGTGACATTTCGCACTAAAAAAATCTTTTGCTGTTTTTTGTTTGTTCCATTCGGTTGTGAGTGACGGGGGGTTAAAAATGGAAGTCAACAAAGAGAAAATTTGGTACATTTTACAGTTTTTCTTTGATAAAGGCGAAAATGCAAGCCAGGCCGCTGAAATTGTGAATGGTGTTTATGGTGCCGACTGCAACAGGTAATTAAGTGCAATTTTGGTTTCGTCGATTCCGGTCAGGCATTTTTTATGTTAAAGATGCACCTCGCACAGGCAGGCCCGTCATCGAAAATGTCGATAAAATCACAGGAATAATCGAAGTTGACCGGCATGTCAGTAGTCGTAGCATCGCCCAGGAGCTAAAGATCGACCATAAAACAGTTTTAAACCTTTTGCGCAAAGCTGGGTTCAAAAAGAAGCTCAATGTTTGGGCGCCACACCAATTAACACCAAAAAACGTGATGGATCGAATTTCCATCTGCGAAGCCTTGGCCAAATTGAATTAAATCGACCCATTTCTTAAACAGCTTGTGACTCGGGATGAAAAATAAGTCACATACGACAATGCTGTGCGAAAACGAGCGTGGTCAAAGCGTGTTGAAGCAGCTTAAACGGTGGCCAAACCAGGAGTAACTGCCAGGAAGGTTCTACTGTGTATTTGGTGGAATTTGAAAGGAATCATTTGTTATGAGTTGCTTCCATATGGCCAAACACTAAATTTAGATCTCTACGGTTAACAACTGGACCTTTTGAAGCTAGCGATTGACCAGAAACGGCCAGAATTGGCCAACAGAAGAGGTGTTGTGTTCCG
>DWFV01001478.1:0-11166 GCA_018246775.1 Parelbella machaon machaon | reverse complement strand
GAAAATTCCAATAGTACCCGACCCGGGATTTGAACCCAGGACCTCCCGATCGGCAGTCGCGCTTGCAACCACTCGACTAACGGGGCAGTATTCATGTAATTTTGATAAATATATGTTTTATTCACATTATTATTACATCGACACGCTAACTACCTTTGTTGTAAGTAGAGAACAGCGAGAAGCATCTAACATTATTTTTTAATACATAAAAATACAAAAAGCAGCATTTATATTTTAGCACTGTCACACGCTCAACTTATGAAATTCGTCGCTTGTGATACGACAAGTACCTAATAATATCCGATGCGTAACTTAAACACGCTTGTTTCAACACTTCGTAACACGACATACTTAATTAAAGGCGCTGTGACTTTGCGACACTCTATTTGCTACATACACAATTATAACATAATATATGTAACGAGCAATTACTTCTTTGGACAATTATCAGCAGTAAACATATCTACTTATAATCACATGATCGTGACACGTCGAAATCTACCTCACTGTAAATGGTACTGTATGTAGAATTTTATAATTCCATTTCTTACGTTTGCATTTGTGCACTCGAATAATAATTTTATCTTTAATTGATGATATAGTAAAACCTCTCTGCCTCAACCGTAACGTATCGGGCTTGACGATATAACAATAATAATTGTCAATGGCGGTAGGGAATAACGAGAAGGTATGTGCTATTAAAAATTTCATACTATTGGCAGAGAAAAAATTAATTGAGATTAAATATAATTTATACTTACAGTCTACATTTAGTCAATCTGGATTATTTATTACATTTCCTATTGCAATAAAAATAATTAAATGCAATGTTAATGTAATTTTAAGGACAATGAGAACCATTTCAATCATATCGCATTAGAAAGGATAATGTGTAATATAATATATGGATAGAATTTATACAATTGACCTAAAAATAACTAAGCAAAATCGTGAGTAAATCATGACCGAGGAGAACGAATGGTTCTAATATGTTGCGACCATATTTCGGAGAGGCCCACGTCCAGCAATAGACGTCAGTAAACTAAAACGATGATGGCAAAAATATAAAGTATGTACTATCAAAATTGATTAAAGAAAATGACCTTTAAGAAACACTTTTACAACCGTTAACACGAGCGAGGGAACATTAAACATTCTGTCCTTGTAACTACTGTAAAGTGACAGTCGTTAAACATTGTCGTGGGCATTAAAGGCGATTTAACAACATCTGCTGACTAGGCGGTCGACGCGGATGTACGTGCTACTCAACATTGGAACTGCGTGGTGGACTGTGACGTAAGCCTTTAGCAACTGCCGGTTAGAACCATACCCAGTAGGTGGTATAAAAAAGGTTGCAAACATATTTTTTCAACATGGGATGGAGTCTTAAAAAAATTACTTGTGATCAATACATTCTTTCAAAAAGTGACTAACAGATTACTTCGAAAGTAACTTTTGAAATGAGGTAGATATTTAAATCTAAGCTAGTTTACTATTAATAGAATAGTTGCAAACAATAATAATGGTTTCAAGTAATAAAAATAAACTTACAATTAATAGTCATTCGGTAAACAATTTTCCAATCATAAAATATATCTGATTCATAGCCGGAACCTAGCACTATTTAATGGATTTATCTCACACCGTTCAGCGAAATAAAATGCAATTTGCAATAATATAATACAAATGTATACAGAATTATTTTCGTACAACTAATCATTAACTCATACGTACAATAAAATTGAGTTCGATAGAGAGTATTGCACCGCGATGCGGTTTGCGGTAATACAAATAGAAGTTCTTCTATTACCATTCAAAGAGAACTTGGAAACTAATACTTACACCTACGAAACTAATTACAGTAGGTTTAAAACATGCTTTTCACTATCAATTTGCTAAATCTTGAACGACGGCATTTTGTAGCAATCTTGATTATTCGTAAGAAAATATGACGTGTGAGTTGACGCCAAGGCGACACGCTTTGAAACGCCTATTCGTTTCAAACAATACAAAAACTTAATATCTAAGAACAAAAGAGACCTTGGGCGGCAATCCAGTCGCAAAAATGGTGCCCAGTGAATGAACCACTTACGAAACACTCGTAATACGGTGCGCATGCACATGTTATCACGCTAGCGATTGATATACACACAATGAACGTATAGCGCACGAAAAATAGATAAATATACTTTTAAAATTTTTTAATTATTTTTCCAGTGTGGCTTGCGATCCAATGGTGGGTTGGTAACGCATATCCGGTTGACACCGACACGACCATATCATATAATTCATAATAATTCGTTTTATAAAAGGCGAATATCTGTCTATCTAGCACAATTTACCGTCAAAACTACTCAACCGATTTTCTTGATTCTTATTAGACAGACCTTTGGATAGGATATTGGTTACAAAAAAATTTAATTTTTTATAACGTTCAAAACAAATTACATATGAAATATCAGAATTAAAACTCAAATTAGATCAGATTACGATTCAAATAGTCCTATTTACACACGGTATTGTGTATGCGAAGAAAATAGAATCGTCGTTTTAAAAACGCTAGTATGAAACACATTACGAAAACAGTATCCGTACGCCTGCGCTCAGTGGAAATGATCTCAAATAACTGATCAACATGTACATTTACGTGTATGTGTTACAAGGAGATATTGTAACGGAACGAGCTGTAATCATTACAATTATTATTATTACAAAACGTTATGTAACTATACAATTAACTCCGAGTATCAATGCATAAAAAGTGATGATGCCATTAACGCCGACGGGCAGCAACGTAAGCGGCGCCAGAAGTCATGCTCTACGATCCCTAAACTTTATGCCCAGCGTGGGGTTTATGGGCAAAAGCTAACCAGGGGGGACGATGTCCAGTAGTGCATTTGGAAAAGCTCGTAATGATGATGATACAAAATGATACTACATACATTACATACATTAATTGAATAACAGAAACTTTCATTAGGTCGCACTAAGGTGACTACTACTAGTACTATCATCAGTACTGCTAGATAGACGTGCTTTCAGCGAATCGATTTTGGTCAAACTTAACATCAAAAGTCAACATTTATCTATTTCTGGATAAAGGCCCATACAAATCATATTAGGAACGTTACGCTTGTTTGTTTTAGTTAAAATAACATTGTCGGATCTTGTCGGAGTCATACTTTGTCGAATACAGAATCTTTTGTACAATAATAACCACAGAACCATATCTAAATGTAGTAACATTTTAATGATGCATAATTATTTTATAACGTACCAACCGTAAACTGCCCGCTTCGTTCAGTGTAATTAAAACATTCATTTTCATTTAAATTACTAATTAAATCCTTTAATATTTTCTATTTCAAAATAAAAATTTCGCTTATGTCTGACTCTCTCTCTGTCTTCTGCCCGAATTACTGTGTTCACGTTAATAGTTATTACCTTAGTCATTTTTTACTATACATATTTACACATAATCCGGTATCATTCCCATGGTACCAGGTACCTTTTGAAGGTTTCCCCCCGTAAACTAAAAAAACGGTCTCTTATTAGGTAGTCAGTTAGCAAGCTCGTTTCGGAACCTACTGACTCATATACATATATGTATGTACTCATATACATATATATATGTCGAAGATAGGTGAGTAATGATCTTTCTCGGCACTATCATTATAAATAAAATAGGTTGATTGACCAAACTATGAACAAACAAACAATGTCCTTCCTCAATATAAAAACTATTTCGATATTAACTTTCATCTAAATCGATCCAGCGGTAGACCCTTGAAAGCGTAACACACAAAGAGACACAGTTACTTTCGCATTAATTATATGAGTATTGATATTACAGGAAACCAATTCAAGTCTGATATGTTTCGTCCTATACGCTAACTTCCGCTGACACAAAAGCCTACGCCACTGTACTTATGTAAAGCCACGAGAATGAAGTATTCGGTTTCTATGCAACATACATATGATGCAATGAACCGGATACCGGGTTTAATTACAATAATGAATTGTCGCAAAACCTTACAAGTAATACGACCTAACTTTCTTCCCATGCGATTGTTCGCGAATATCATGTCAACTCACACAGCAGTTACGCATGGCAAATATGATGTTAAGTTTACTACTTTAGATATGCTAACTACATGCATCATACTATACGTTACGAATCATAGGTAAATGAGTAATCTTGTTTTTTACCATTTCCGGTCCCGGCTTCGGGTATGAAGATAGCGTCGACTCTTCATCGGTTACCTTCGCCATTTAATAAGGTTAACTCAGGTGGCGTGCTATTAGCGAGGCCTATCTCCAGCAGTGGACGATGATGGGCTGATGATGATGATGAAGGTTAACTAACAGTCAATCGCCTTAATATATTTTACAAAGCAAAACAAGATTATTTTCATCATTCAATTCATTTTTTTAATTAAACATTAATCATATTTTAATCGAATTGAATCTTTTACAATAAGAAGTTATACGATTTTAATATACCCTTCAGCTTTAGGGTATGAGGGTATTCGTATCAAAGCCCTGAGAGGTACCCAGTTAGGTCTTAGAGATTATACATCGTTATTAACTTGAGATCATGTATCGAGATTATATGTATATCAAGATTACATATGTATACGTGAAAAACTTACACATTTTAGAATATTCCATAACTCTTCATAACGTATGAAGTATATCAAGCAATATGAGAGGAGATTTGTCTCTAACAATCGAACGATAAAAGAATCGATGGTGACTCTATCGTACATATGTTCAAAATTAAATTCCCGGATGTAGACACATGTGACTTTTTAATCTCTACCGGATTTGAACATTTGTGAAATTATGACCATTTCGTCTTCGGCGGACTTCGGCAATCATAGTAACGAGGTGACTGGAGTGCGATGCTTACTTTATAAGTTAATTGAATTAAATTAGAATCCTCTCTCAAATAACATATTAACCATCATTAGCATGTTATACGATTTTTAAATAAATAATTATTATTATGTATGAATAGTAAAATGCTATTTAAATAGTAAAGTCATAAATATTGTGGAATATTAGACAAACTTAATGTCTGCTGCCATTCGCTAGAAAATCAATTTTAATAATAGTAAAAATTTAATGTGTCTACTTATAGGTCGTAGAGCCTCTACTCATTGTACTATAAGAACTATTACCGCTGCTGTTGTATCGACAGGTATTGCTGTTCGGAGCACAATAACCCAGGCAGACAACAAGGCAGAGATACCGTCGCACATTCTCAATTTAAGATAAATTTTAAGATTGCTTGGACGTAGATGGACTTAATATTGATCGTGATTCCTTAATCTTTTCTCTAAATAAAATAAATAAATTAAACTCTACATATCTGTTTATCTGTCTGTATCACATTACAATGTAGCATTAACTATCCTATCCTAAAGTTTAATATCAATGATTAGTCTATAATATGAACCTGTAAAATACACTACAAGCTTAAAGTTTACGTAACTATATTTTGAAATGGTAATTTTATACATCCATCGAAGGGATCATAAAGTTAATGTTCGCTGATATGCGTTGGAGATTAGTGGCCCTGGGTTATAATAAACAATATGTAAGGTATGTGTGTATATAAATTTGAGCTGACGGATCAATTTGAAATTTCATGAATATGTAGATATTGTTTCCAATAGAGCATTTTATTAAGCCTTTAATTAATTTCGTTAAACGATCGGCCTTTTGTGATTTCAATACACTAATCGACATAACAAAAATCACTTTATTTAAATGAATTGCGTTAATTTAAAAGCTGTACGTAATTTTCTAACTTTAACTTATGCTTATTTGTTTGCTTTCAAATTTAAATTCAAACCAAGGATAGGAATCGACTAAGTTTATTGAAAATGTCGTCATTAAAATAATAAAACTTTAAATTCAACAGTTTAAACGTACATATATTTTTTAAAACAAAAATTTGAACTCATGCCTTTATTTTAAGACTTCACCGCATGTAAAGTATTGCACGATTTTGATATATTTTAGTATTATGTTGTTATAGTAAGCGTCACAAGAATCAATACTTCAACAGTTCTTCCCGAAGGTTGCCTGGATGAGATCGCTCTGTGGCGATAAGGTCGCCTTTTGTATGCCTAGCATTTACAACCATTTGTTTTCATACATGTTATTTTTGTTTACTGGTGTACAAATAAAGTATATAAATAAATAAATAAATATATCTGAAACCAGGTCTCAAATCGAAAACTAACATACACCCTTAATTATATACCTCGAACAGACATGAAAGAAGATTTGCACACGTGAAACACTTAATTCACTAAAGAAGAAAGATGTAGAAGAATTGATTTCATCTATATATCAACTTAGTTACATGTTCATCATCCAACTATCTCAGTTCACTACTCCATGTTGGATATATAAATTTATTTATATGCCACTTAACGCTAAACGGCTTATGTGACTGATGTTACATGCAAATATAGCATCGACAATTATAAGCCCAATCATCGTTCTAATGTTGGACATAGGTATCTTCTCATAATAAGCAGGGTAATGGTCATAATTGGCGAATTTGGCCAATAAAGACTTGGCAGAGTTCGCACGCCTGTCGGTACAGCAAGGGATATTTAATTTACACATTAATTATAAATATTCGCTTAATAACAACATTGTGACAGCAATATAATGTTGTGAAATGACCTTGTCACTGACTCTTCTTCCTTTAAAAGTTTTGGACCGTAACATTTCGCCCACTTACTAAATATAGACCCGTACGTTCATTTTCTTTTACTCTTTCCTCATACAGATCCTATTTTTAATATGGTTCTCCGAAAGAGGTTCTCCAAAAAAAGGCTTTAAGAGAATCCTTCAAAGCAGAATGCGTACTGTGAAGTCTTCTGATCCCGGTAGTGTCTTCTGGTGTCCACAGTGATGGTTATCACATAATTAGACCGTGATTATATATCAAATGGACAATTTTACTATATCTCAACCTATGCGATAAGAAACAATTAGTAAGTTATTGGAGAAACTATAGAAAAACACATCATAAGTGTTTATTATTAGTATTACGAACTTTTAACTAAAAGCTTAGATAAAAAGATTAAAACCTCAATGTATGTTTTAATCAGTGTCTGTCTCATTTCATATATTGTGTATCCGTGCTAGATACCGCAAACAACGTTTTGGGTAACATTTAGAAAGGCAACTCTAGCTTCTGTTGTCTGATACTAAAGTGCAATGTGTTGAAAGTGTACGATATATTTTTGAGATTGTACTTTCAATTGAAATCAAATTTAATTACTAATATAGTATTTAAATATATAATTAACCTCTTTTTAACATTAGCTTTTTTTAATTAGCTTATAACAATTCTGTATTACTTATACTGTATTATGAAAAATGTTATTGAGTATTTTACCATATGTTAAATACACATCTGACCTGAGCTCACAGATACATCTACTTACTACTTTCTGGCTACCATCAAAGACTAAAATGGAACGCCTCGTGACCGACCATACATGACCACTCTTTCATACAGAAATATAACAACTGGCAGTGCTACTAAGTAGGAAAAATGAATATTATGGCTGTGCTTCCTGCAACGAATGTTAGACAGAATATTCTAGCACTTTCCTAATATAATATGTCAAAGTAGACATAGCAAACTTATATTGGCTTTTCGCTGACATGCACAATATTTTCGTTTGTAGTATTGTTTTAGGTTTATATACTATATATCTTTTATGCAATATAAAATTAGTACCAAAATTTTGATATGCCATTATATTTATTTTTGTCCTCAGGAACTCTATCAATGAAAGGTGTTACAAAAAAAATAATAAATTATAATTAAACGTATGGTTTCATTAACTTTTTAGTTATTTCTCTGATTTATTTGTATACTAGTAGTTATTAAATCCAAAGCACGGAAACGCTTGTGAAAATTTGCCACTCGCAGTCAACATTCCAAAAACTGACGGCGCCTGGCGTTACATGCTTCATTTACATCTCATGTCCGGTCAGCATTGGGTCAGGGATTTTTTATACTTGGATAATATTTACAGAAGTTATAATTATCAATATAAATGAAAAACAAAAATAATAGAACCGTGAGAATGAGGATCGTAATACATGTACATACATACTTATATACAAAATAAAAGATATTGATATAACGTTTTAAAACGAATTGTGATTGCTAATGTACAAAATTTTAAAACAACTATCTAAACAACCGTAGCCATGATAATCACAAAAAATTTGAAAAATAAAGCGTTAAGTTACAATATGCTGATAATTCAAATCCAATTTTCGTTTTAGACGTTTATATTTCCGGTAACACATTCCGAGCGAAAAGACATCAACGCGCGACTGATAATTATAATTACACATTACCTACATAATATTCTTTTATTGCAGTCATACACAAATATCTTTTTTGGAATTATTTAGTATAAAAGATATATTTAAATCATTTCATTTAAGAATCTTTTAAGTTAAACGAATTCAGTTACAACCATCAAGCACACTGCTTTTGAAAGGGTCATGGAGAACAGTGGAATACATCGGCTGATAATAACAAATCTCATTATCATTATCATTAACCCTTTTAACATTCCGCTGTTGAATATGAGACTCTTGTAATTGGCCAACTTTTTTAATGCATACTCAGTAATCGAATCTTTTCAAGTCTTAATTTCATATCTATTGACGTACATGCAAGTACTATCACTTTCATTATCGTCAATGTATAACCTCAATGACTATTATTGATAAATAGTCAATTTAAAGTATTAGAATGCACATTTATTATATTTTTCAAATATTAACATTTATGTTGAACATAACTAGTTATTAATAACATAAATGATTAAACGCAAAGACCGTTTCAAAGGCCATTTATCAATTGATATAGCGTTGACGTAACATAATGCATTAATGCAGTTAATTTGAATATTGCGTCGCTCACTGACCAACTGGCTATGGTGTTAGTGTTGCTTCATTATGTACCAACGATTTGGTCCAGAATGTGTAGGACAATGCGAGAAAAGGACGTTCACATATTTCTGTTGAACTATTATTTTGTTATCCTTGATTCGTTTTGGCACATAGCACATAGCACTAAATGCTAAGTACTTCTGGTCCTACAGACCTGGTATACATTTTCTACATTCATCACGGTTTTTATAAACGCACGTCCGTTTTAAAGAATTTTCATTATTTGCTGGTGTCAAATGAAAGGCTTCGTTGTCACAAAATCTTCATTTCTCTCAATTTGTTGTTTGTACAGAAAATAAACAATAATCAGTCCTTTAAAATTATTTCGTAAAATTCGTTTGTTTGAAGACTTGTTCTTGTATATACATACATGATATATAAAATTATATACTTTCCTAAATTCCAAAAAATGTGTTATTTTATCAATTACATACAGTTATATATTATACAGTTATATATTATTTGCATAAAAAATGTGTTTAGTGAATTGAAATAAATTTTATACTAATTAAATAATAGTTGCATTAATAGCATAATCGTTAAATCCGGTGACAAAATTTAAATGCATGCAAATCGGTCAATCTGATAATTTCACCATGCAATAAGTGAACTGTTTCAGGAACCGTTCGGACCGTCCAAGAGAACCGGTCCGCGGCGATACTGGGCCGATATGGAGCATTTTGGCTTTGCGCTTGAAACGATACCCCCTCGAAAGCGAAAGTGTAACGTAGTCCTACGGAGCGCCGCCATTTTTTTTTCTTCGCTCGGCCGCTCATACCGCATATATATAGCGAAGCTGCAGACCACCACGCATCATTCGCATTCAGGACTCAGCTGCCTTCAGTGCAACCAACAAGCTCAGCATCATGAAGCTCACGGTGTGTTACGCTTTGTGTTTGTGATGTGTGACAGTGACCAGTTTGTTCGGTACCTGGATTTTGCCACGCTCCCTGTCCCAGTTGCATTATTGCGCAACGCGGAAATATTGCGTGTTCGCTGCTTGTTGGCGGCAATTTCAATACGGGCTACTTATTATAAAGCTTTACAAGCTTACCAGGTCCTATCGATTTCCTTTGAGTTATTATCACCTTTGAGTTATTACTAGCATAATCTCGATCATTGCATTAAATTTATTAAGTAACCTATAAGTGAGAACAGCAATTATTTTTATGTCTTCATTAGAAAGGTAGTTTAAAATAATAAAGTCTGATCAATTAAACTGTTGTTCACAGCTCGTGGCCGCCAGTCTGGTGGCTTTATTGGCTCTCGCTAAAGCCGAGGAGGCCAAGAAAGCAGAAACGGAAGTGGCAGCGACCGACAACAAGGCGGCCGACGAAAAGAAACATGAAAAACGTGGACTCTTCAATCTCGGCTACGGTGGCCACGAGGGCTATGGCGGATACGACGGTGGTTTCGGTGGCGGTTACGGTGGCGGTTACGGTGGCGGTTACGGTGGCGGTTACGATGGAGGCTACGGCGGACATCATGAGACACACAAGACCATTACACTGGTCAAGAACGTTCCCGTCCCCTACCCAGTTGAAAAGCACATTCCTGTGCCAGTTGAAAAGAGAATCCCAGTGCCTGTTCAGGTACACGTACCTCAGCCCTACCCTGTCGTTAAGCACGTCCCTTACCCAGTCAAAGAGTTAGTCAAAGTACCTGTTCACGTTCCTCAGCCCTATCCCGTTGAGAAGAAGGTACCTTACCCTGTTCATGTGCCAGTTGACAGGCCTTACCCTGTTAAGGTGTTCGTGCCCCAGCCCTACCCAGTAGAAAAGCACATACCCGTGCCCGTTAAAGTACCAGTGCCCGCTCCTTACCCGGTAGAAAAGAAGGTTCCCTACCCAGTCAAGGTACCATTACATGTGCCTGCTCCTTACCCAGTCGTTAAGGAAGTGCCTTACCCCGTCAGGGTCCCCGTTGACAGGCCATACCCTGTACATGTACCCAAACCTGTACCTTACCCAGTAGAGAAGCCCGTGCCTTACCCCGTGGAGAAGCCAGTTCCCTATCCCGTTAAAGTACACGTCGATAGGCCATACCCCGTGCACGTCGAGAAACCCGTGCCTTACCCCGTCAAAGTGCCAGTGCCAGCGCCTTACCCCGTTGAGAAGCACATCCCAGTGCCCGTGGAGAAACACGTGCCCTACCCCG
>DWFV01001477.1:0-11167 GCA_018246775.1 Parelbella machaon machaon | reverse complement strand
TATATATGTACATATTCATTATTCACTCGGGATTGTTTGGTGGAACATGTGATTAGGCATTAAGTTCGACCTGAGTCACAATATTATTGTGAATGTGTAACAATAAATATACCAGATTGTGTCACAATAAAGGTACTACTCAGATACCAGATAGAGAGAGATCAAAATGTAAAATATCTCTACAGACTTGATGTTTCTACACCGCTGACTCTGTTCATGCCATTGTTCCAATTGATAAATAATAGACGGTATTATGGAAGACAGCAGCATAGTAAGTAGGCCGATGCAAAGAGCCGATAACTTATTAAATACCCGTCACAAGTCCCATTCACTGTACAAATAGAGCTTACGGGGGACGCTGGCCGACAATGGACCGGTCACGCGCACGTATTTGAAGTATTCAAGTGCTTACCGCCGCCCGCCCCACTCGTAACCCGCCCTGCATATGTTTTCATTTCAAAAACGAACAATCATCACAGCCAGATTTAAAATAATTTTAAAATAATGCGCACACAAATTAAAATAATATTTCGTTTTGTGACGAATAATAAATCATGTGTGGGAATATTGTTTTTTCTATTATACCGTAATTTTAGTTCTTTATGGGGTAGGCAGAAGTAATAAATGATGATACAATTTGCTATAAGATGCAAATTTATATCTTGTACTTTGTATTAGTTCAAAATATGTTGTTCACGCGAAGAATAAAATTTACATTTTTTTTTACATTGACTAAATATTACTTCGAAAATGAATCTAATTATATCTCGTTTTATATCAAGGTCCCTCTCATGCTAAATGAGAGCGATAAATTTTATTATCTACAGCTTAGAATTTTTTTATTGACGTGGTGGTTAGCATATGGTTTATATATTACTAAGGTTCGAATAAATTAAACCATGATAATTATGATGATAATTTTAATACAGTACACTATTGTATCTCTATCCTTACACACCTGCAAATTACCACATGCATCTATCTCTCTCCATGCCTGTTAAATTGAACAGCTTAAATCAATAATGTAGACTTCACACTGCAGCTCTTTTTAACCACGGTAACCTATGTATGTGGTGGCTGACTATAGACTTAACCCTCCCATTCTGAGAGAAGATCCGTGTTCAACAGTGGAACGATGACAGGATGGGAAAAAAAGAAAATACCGATATATCTTGATCTTTGGATCAATCGTTAGATAGTTCAATAGAGAAATCATCAAAGTCGCCCGATTGCTATAAGAGAATGAGGAGACGGTACAAAGTACGGTCTGCTTATAGTAGAGTAAAGAAGAGTCGTGTTTGTGTGCGAAATTTTTGCTTAAATATCCTATCAATAACTTCGTAGTTTGTGGATATAATGTAGTAGCTGGTAAATATTATATCTAAATACTAATAAAATATTTTGATGACTGACTCGTGGGTTAAGTGGTTGCAAATGTGACTATTGATCGAGAGTTCCTGAGTTCGATTCTCGGGTCGGGTATTAACGATTTCTTTTAAACTTAAAATTTCTTGTAGTGGTTGGGAATCTGGGTTTGTGCCCGGTATATAGCAATAGGCTCATTCCCTATACCAGAGTGGCACCGAAACGTAACTGGTGAAATGTGGGAGTGTACTACACTTCTCTGCTTATCTTTTCGGGGATTATAGGCGTGAGGTTACGTATGTTTATTTCACCGAAAATGACTAATTAATTTCATGGTAACAATTTTTTAAATAATAATTCTTTAAAACGATACCTCTCTGATAAGAATCTAAATCAACTCTGATAACAATCCTTTGTTAAGACAATTTTCTCATTCTAAAAATACAATACATTTGTTACATGTACAATTTTATATATGTATATTAAACGAGTGATAAAAATGTCACTCTAACAAACGACGACTTAGTAAAAAACGAAGTGATAGTCAGTATGGAGCGCGCTGATATAATATTCCTTAACGTATTCTGCGGTTGGCGGCGCCGCTCGCCGAAGATAGTGTGAATACGTTCTAAGTCTCCACCGCGAGGTGGTGTGAATACATCCTAAGTCTACATCTCACGTGGCGAGTTCGCTTCGTAGCTCGATTGCAACTCGAAAGCTCTACGCGCCGCCTCCTCTCCAAAAGCTGCGTTCTCATTGGCTGCCGAGAACGCCCAGCCAATTAAAGCTCCCTCTCTCACACCGTCATTTTACTTGACATTGTAATGTTTATTGAGTTGATAGTTCGGCTCCCGAATTATTCGATCGTTTCTTTTTATTAGCTGTTTACTTAGTTAAAATTCAGTTTTCTAGTCAACGCTTTATATATAGTTTTGGGTTTTATGTAGATTAGTATGATCTAAATTAAATTGTAAATATCTTTAGAGTTATAATGAGATACAAAGGAAGCTTAGCTCGAAAGCTAGCTTAGATAATTTGTCCTTCTAGTATTAGTAAGAAGATGTACGGTGTTTACGTAATTAATATTCTTCAGAAACATTTATTTGATGTCGTATTGGCTAAAACTGTTATAAAGTGAAAATATTGAGGCAACACATTGCAAAATAGCGAACACCCCCAGTTATGTTTGTCCGTAATACGGTCAAATTCACTGCCACCGATGGCGTGACAACGTAGCCTGTGGACCGGGACACAAGATGGGATCGCAGCCATCTCGCTCCAACCACCCCTACTTCTATACATCCGTCCCGCTCAGGGGGTGGAACTCGTTGTAATCAGGGGATGATGTGACTCGCGACCTCCGCAGCGGCTTCAAAGATCACAATTATCAGACCAGTCTGTCGAAAGCCGCGACAGGGTAGTGAAGTCATATAGACAAGTCAATGAAAATTTCGGGAAAATTGACTGTAGTGATAAATTTAAAAATCTAAGTAAATTGTACAAATTCTATCGTGTGATGATATAGATTGTCTCTATAGTTGAGATTTAAAAAAAATGTGTTAAAAGCAAGTTATGGTAAAGTTTAGTTTTTGAAGGTCAGCTATCATCAGTCGAGCTGTCTGCCTTTTGGGACAAGCAGCGGGCGCCGGCCGCCTCGTTCCGAAGGATGGGCACAGGTCAGTAAGGTCCTAAACCAGGAATCTTCTTGTGCACGGCATATAGTCTAATCATGTTCAGATTCTTAGACAGTTCATTAGTTCACGACCCGTATTTCTATACTGTGGTCCTTTATTTGAAAATTGGGCAGATCTTAATAGCAATTATACATTTTAATATGCTTTTGATTATATTGGAATACGACGAAATTAAAATATGAGAGTATAAATATATTCTAGTGTTAATATAGACAATGTACTGTACTAAAACAGCAGAACTAACAGAAATAGCAGATGTCTGTGCCGTAATTTGTTCCGGGTTTATTTTTACAGTTTTTAAATATCATTTAGGCCCTCAGACCGTAGGAACAGTCGCATTGTACATATAGATCAGTTTTAAACGATTTACATTATATTAATAACATTACATTATTATATTTATCTTTCATTTAATCATATATTTATCTTTCATTTAATCATATGAGTGGAATGATTTATTCCTATAATTTTGTAGATGTATGACATATCTTCTGATTGATTAGAAGCCCTGACGCGTGTATTGTGTATTGTATTTTACTGACTGTATGGTGTATTGTATTTTACATATATATTCTTCTTTTTTTACCCGACTGTTTCTTGTTAATCGTTCCCTCCTGTTGGAGTGGTCACGGTGGTGGCAAAGTGACGCCATGGTCACATTGGCTACCTCACTGTACCTGCACATAATGATGGAATCACAATTACATAAACATGAGCATTATCACATAAAATTATGTATTTGACGGGTGTAGCCAATTCTCAAAGTTTATTTAATCGTTGTACTAGATATTCGTCCTACTGGCTTTTTTTGTACAGGAATGGCTGACTTAGACAGCATTACCAAATTTACAAATGGGGCAGTATTAGCGTTAACTGGCTTCAACTCTAAGCATCTGCAGGATAAGTCTTTTTATCCACGCCAAAAAATGTTTTGACGTTCAAACCTTGATTCAAACCAATATTGAACTGGAGTAAATTTACTTTTATATACCGCGGGGCGAAGACGATCAAATCAAATCACATTATTTATTTGTCATAAGTACATAAAGCACTTAGCAATCTGAGGATACAAATATGTGAGCTTGATTGGATTACATATTGAAAATTCTAATATAATTAACTGACACATTTACAAATCGATTAATGATATAATTATACACAAGGATTATATGTCAACGTTAAAATAATAAAACAATTGAGGAGTGGTTGTCGACTCCTAATTGTTTATTTGTGTGCGATTTGTGTGCTTTTTAAAATATTCATAGCTCTTAATTCATTTCGTTATCAAAAGGTAACACTTAGTTTCTAAACATAGCCATTCGAAATAGATTAGTATTTTTCTTCACAAGGGATGAAGGGGAAGGGAAGGGATGGCCAAATTGAACGTGATGAATTTTTGTAATCAGTTGATAGTAATTTTATTCCTAACTAAATAAATAACCACAATTACGTAAATAAACCTCAACCGTGTAAGGCGTTATTGCGCAGTCACAGACAGACTTCAGTATTATTTGTATCGATTAGAAAATAAGAATCAGTTTAATATTAATTGAGAACGAACGTGACGGATGTCTGCAAAGACACAGATATTTGGTACTCCATGCTTTCTGACAACCTAGCGTGAATATATGCATATAAAAAACAATTACTCTGGTTGTCAAAAAATCTGGCCCATCATGCATTAGGCAGAGAGCACCAAGTAACAAATCATTATGATTTCGTTATTCTAATCTTCAAATGAAAAATATTGACTAGAGAATAGAGAATACCCATGGATTCTAAAAGTGATTTATGAGTGATGCCATCGGGTTGAAATAATGATGAACTGAATAAAAAACAGTTTTAGTCTATTAGAGATAGATTCAAAAATACACATAGGAACTTACGAGTATGTAGCATGAACAGATCTGGTTAGGACTTCGGCATTCTACCCTTCAAATGGAGTACACATAATTTGGATTTATATGTTTGTAATGTAGTAGTAGATGTGTGCGTCTATAGCGTACATGGTACGATTCGCAGCGAACACACAAACAAGATCTAAGAAGATCAGCGAGACGGGACAAAACCCCAGTCCTTGCAAATGTAACTTAGGGACGAACACGAAACTTCGTTAGTTACCCTCACTACTCATATACAGAGTGATTGCCGATTCGAATTAATATAACATTCACTTTAGCGTAACAGTGGTTGTATTTGATAGTTTCTATAATATTAAAAACAGAAATTAAACGAGGCTGTGAAATAAAAATGACTAGTGACGTTGTTTAAGAAAGCTGAAGGTTACTCATTTTAAGACATTTACGAGTACTTTGACAATAATAAGTTCTCTTTAGAATGTCGTTTGATTTAGAAAATATTCGAAATTTGAATATAGCGATAAACACAGCCTTTTAGTAGTGTAATATTTGTTGTAAAGCGTTGTTTAATATTGTTTTACGCCAAGCCCATGACTGGGTAAGCACTGAGCATGGATATAGAAATGTATATTAATAAACCTTTGACAGTAAAACTGTAAATGTCAAAACACCCTGTATAAATACGACTACTTAACTAGCCGTACCTATGTGAGGGTGTCACGTTTAAACCCATATCTCGCGAATTGCAACGAATTAACTCACAATGGCTGCTTAAATTCCCATTCCTTGAAGATGTTAATACGATATAATAAGAACATTACATTACATAATATCACGCCTGTATTTCCATGAAGGAGTAGACAAAGGAGTATGGTACACTCTCTAACTGGTAATTCATCAGTTATATTATATGTGTGATTATACTATAGGAAGCGAGCCTATTGCCACACCTCGGACACAAATCCATACTCCGTGCTACTGGGAATTCTAAGTCAATCCGTCTGCCAATCCGCACTTGGCCAGCGTGGCAGACTATGGCCTCAACCCTCTTAATATGAGAGGAGACCCATATTCCAACAGTGGAATGACAAATGGGTCGAACAACAACATAGATGATACTATAAACATTATATTGAACAAAATTGGTCATATTCATAAGTATACCATATCTGCCTTTTGAAGTCCTTTACAGTAAAGTTGACCAGGTCGCGTTTAGCATTAATTACAGTAACATTATATGTCCGTTTGCTTCTTTTATAACGTTTAACAGTTTTTTTAATCTTATCTCTTTATCTCTGAAGTTTTCATTTTATTAAGATTAATTTGAAATGCTCACTATATGGTGCCCAGTATGTTATTTACAAGGTGGAGACTATAATTCTCTGCCTACCGCTTCGGAGATTATGCGTGAAGAAACGTAAACGATCAGAATTATATACATACGAGTATGTAGGTACTTACGGGGTGGGCTTGTACTGACCTAATGCATTCTGTTTACTAAAATCGCAAGCTATTAAGATTATCTGCACGGATTGATGAATAAATATTAATAATGCACGTTTCAATGTATACCGATTTCAGGATATTGTTTCCGGATATCCGGATGTATATATAACGAAGGAATTGTTTTTTATTAAATATTTTAAATATATAGCAGTAATATCTTTTACATACTGTTAGATCTTTGAATTTGGTTTTAGACTTCTTATCAATATAAAACTAACCGTAGACTTTTGTATGTATATAAGATATATGAAATATAAAAACCTCAAAATTTTTTCGCTATCAGAAGCAATTTTACTCAAATACACGGACAGTTATTATCTAGTTCATTCCATATTTAAATGAAAAAAAAACTTAAATTACTAACATATTATTAAAATAAATGTTTATGGCAGAAGCTTGATGTGATAAGGGAAGGATAGGATGCAATGATTCTCACTAGATGAAGTTTATGTTTAGCAGAGAACTGGGACAAGATGGCGATGATGAAATAATATAATATGTAGTAGAAACATTTCTGCGAATTTCGAATAATACTATCAATTAATTCAAAATGTTGAAAACCATTACATCGCTTATTAATAAAATAAATTGTTATTTTCCGATTGTAATAATGCGGTAGACTTACTTTATTATTTCTTAAAACCGAATTGTTATTATTCAACTCTAAATAATTACACTCTAAATAAGTCACGTAATTATTAACATTTAATTCATTAAATCACCATTTACACTAAAAATAATAGAAACCTAATGAGGGTAGGTTCACAATTCAAAATCGGTTGAGCGTAAACAAAATAGATCGCTTATTACATTGATTCGGGGGATTACCGATATGCTATATTTGAGGTGGGCTAGTGAGTGTGGCGTTTCACACGAGCATCGTATTTGTCGGGAATTAAGCAGAGTTCGATGCACATCGCTACGCAACGATACTCTGCGTATACACACAGACACACGGACATACTCACACACACGCACGCCCACCCTCATTGGAAGCTTCTTTATCATGATACGTAAATCATCAGCTCTTTGATCACATTAGCCGCTATCAATCTTACCATTGCGTGCCCATGTTTGCGTTATATACTGTGATCTGTGAACACACACATTTACGAACATGTTATATAATAAATTATGTACAATAAAAGGAGTAAATTCATCACTTATTTATCGATAACAATAACAATAAATGTAACATTACGCCTGGAATCCCTGAAGCGGTAGGCAGTACACTCCCATGTTTCACCAGTTACGTTTGCGTACCACTGTGGAATAGAGGGTGAGCCTATTGCCATACACGGGGCCCAAATCTAGTATCCGAGCCACTATTAGAAATTTCGCATTAGAAAAACCCAATAGTATAATACCCGACCCGGTAATCGAACTGAAGACCTCTCGATCAGCAGTCGCGCTTGCCACCACTCGACCAATGAGGCAGTGGAGATAATACGAACATAATTTTTTCGTATAATTTGATAGATGCCAACATGTAGTACTACAACGCTGACAGTTTTCTCTATAAGCTTCTCAGATTTTAAGTTTTTTTATCACCTAAAGAACTTTTATTATAAGCGGAGGCATTTCTCATAATATTTTTTGTCTCGTTCTCCTTAAACTCCCACTCGCACAAAATCCTTTTGGAAGTATTCCAATGGAAGATAATTACGACACTTCGCGGCTTTCCTCAGCGGCACGAAAGACGATCAGTAAAGTCGTCTAAGTCCGTTTCAGCGAAAAAAGAAAGGATCTTGAAAAGGATTCAGAGCATTATATTCGACGTCTGTTACACCGTCGCGAATCTTTTACAAGATCGGTGAAAATGTTCTGTGCTACAGTCATCGAGGTTAGATTACTTTTGTTAAGTTAGCTTAGATTAGGTTAGTTTAAGTTGGTTAGATTAGTTTACGAGTTACGTGTTTGATTGGGTGTTTATGAGTTTCATTAAAATATGATTTACAATAAGAACTCAGGTTAGCGGTTTTAAGATTTTTAAATCCTCGCTATGAAAATTTATAATTTTCAAATATTGGAAGTTATTATTCAGAAGTTAATAATAATAAGAGACTAGCAAATAAATCGTTATTTTGAAACCGGCTTTCTTAAAAAAATATATTTAAATATGAAAACACTAACACTAAAAAATACTAATAGCTTGTGTTTGGAAACGTAATTTGTTTTATTGTAATATATTTGTATGTCGATCAAAGTTCGCTTCGGTGGCGAGAAATGTATTGCAAGGGCTAAGGAAAAGGGACTGGAGGGGAAGGTTTCTGTAAACGCAACAAAAACACCAACGTTATTAGCGAGATTGGTGTAATCTGACTAATCCATTTTGGGTAAGGGGGTACTCTCCGCTTCTTGAAGGTGTGAATTAACAAATAAATATCTATCAAAGACGAAATATTATTTCTTACCGAGTACTGCGTAGTTATTAAAAGAGTATACAATATTTATTTTTTTTATATTTATTCACGTAAGTTAATAATATATTCAAAGAATAATATTTTATGCAGATATATCATTTATGCATAGGATACTGCGTTACTGCAGTTTCTATATACGTTATGCAGTAAGATACTCGAAAATAAAAAAATATATGTATTATTGCCTTTGGCGCTGATGTTGATTTAAAAACCTCCGATTTTTCCTGGACGTGGCGTACGTAATCTGTAGATACTTATAATGTTGAGCATAGTTCTTTCGATTGAAATCCTTTTTATTTAATTTAGAACTTTTTGAGATATCGCACTTAAATAAAACGTAAGTTTTATTCAATTATTCTCATAGTTTAACGTTTGGTTTAACTGCCTACCCCGCAGGGTGCTTTCGGGGTAGACAGAGAAGTGTAGTACATACTCCGTACGTTTCGTGTACTTTGTTATCAGTGTTAAGGTACAGGGGTTGAGTCTATCATACAACTTGTACACATACAAAATCCGAGCTGCTACTAAGAATTTCCTGGGCCTATTACTAGAAGGACCCGGGAATTGAAACTGAGACCTCTCGACCAGCAGACGCACCTGAAACCATTAGAGCAACGATACAGTTAAATATAGAAAGTTATATATAACCATACTAACACTCCCTATTCGTGCACACCTTTAACCAATTTTATTCTAGTAATAATATTAATACCTATACTAACTGGTCTAAAACTGACAGTCATATTTCTACAGTCCTGTTCAAAGTCAGCAAATATCTTTGGGCGGCAGAGACCACTTGTCTACTATGTACTTGCTCGTTTACTAACCTTTGAATTAAAAAAAATATATTGATAGTAATATTTATAAGCTGCCTTTGTTACTTTTAACTTACCGACGCTCCCGCAAAAAAAGCAAATGAAAAAGCAATTAGTCAACGGCGAAATGTTTTTACTGTGGTAATAACATGCATTGTGTTTTTTTAGGGGATCGCCTGCTCGACATCCCCTGCAATGTCTGCGGAGACAGGAGCTCCGGGAAACATTACGGCATCTACAGCTGCGACGGTAAACTATTTTTATCCTAGTTTTACTCATATTCATGTCGTCTAGAAAATTATAACGTTTAAGCGTGTAAGCGCTCCATTCTTTAATCAAAACAATCTTTAGATATATCATGAACAAACTAATTGAAATAAAGAACAAAAAGTATACATACATTGTGACTACGAGTATGTATAGTGTATTGCAAGCAATCGGCCAAGCTTTATGGTAACGTTATTTTTGCCTTATTCTTCGAAAAAGAATTCTGTCAGTGCGGAAGGTCGCTACTTTTAATTCCCAATTTTTTTAAATTAGTAAAATTAAGTACTTATGATTTTTTTTTGCGGTAACGTATAAAAAATATTTTTGAAATCTTTTAGGTTGTTCGGGATTCTTCAAGCGATCGATCCACAGGAACCGGGTGTACACATGCAAGGCGGGGGGCGAGATGAAGGGGCGGTGTCCAGTTGACAAGACCCACCGCAACCAGTGCCGCGCCTGCAGGCTGGCCAAGTGCTTTCAGGCCAACATGAATAAAGATGGTGAGTGAAAATTAAAACGACTGTTTTAAGTCACCTTTATTAGCCCTTTAGCTGGAGTGACCATATACGCAAAATGGCTGGCAGTGGTTGAAAACGAAGAGCTGAACATCGAGTTCAGTGGCGTGCTATTGGAGAGGGTTATGTCCAGTAGTACATGTGAACAGACAATGATGATAATGTAGCAAATCTTGCTTCTTGCCCATTAAAAATATGTATTAATCTAGAAATATTTATATTTCATTTGATTCAGATGAAAAACAAAATTAAGATATAATTATGAAATAATTTATTAAATAATTTATGATGATCCAATCAAAGTTTATTTGTGAAATAAGGTTAAAAAAGTGACTACATATTAAAATTACCGAAGGTGTCCTTATCCTACTAATATGGCGTCCAACATGTTAATATTATAATTATTTAATATTTTAATACAAACTTACTAAGCGATCTTATATTCATTAGTTTTAATAGTTATTATATTTCAAAACTCTTATATTTCAATTATTGTAACGAATGTAATGCACTAATTTACTTTAAGGTGTACCAAAACCTACATTTGCATTAAAAAAATATGTCACAAAACCCAAAACTCTAGTCCAGATTGTGCACGACTGTTTCAGAATCTGCCGCATCCCGAAAATATTGACACAGTGTTTCGTATCGCTACGGTATCGCGAATTTCAGTGGACAAAATTCAGTTGAACATTTACGCGTAACAAAGGCAGAACCTATTCA